>JAVJIF010019488.1:0-62943 GCA_038442645.1 Agave tequilana | reverse complement strand
ACTAATCAAGATCACTGAGATATCAACAATCTAATTGGCCAGGTCGACAAATATCAGGTGGGAGCTTTTCCGTTCAATAGAACGTTCCTTAATTTAAGACCACCTTTCAATTTCCTTCCTTGGTTAAACACCAATTAGACTAAATCTAAGTCAGTCTCGATATACTGAATATCAGTATATCCCCTGTATAAAGAATTTAATTCACTTATACAGTATTTGGAGTGAGGTACGCTTAGAGCGAATCTTCTTAAGACAATTACGTCCCCCGCACCGGTGCTAACGGGATACTGGACGCTGGTCTCCCAAGATACAACACTCCTTCACGGTATTTGGATAGCACTACCAAATCACCGTACGGTCGAACCGTAGTCAACCAGTACCTTCACAGGATCGTTGAAGCAGCGGGACAAGGACAAATTTGAATGAATATTTGCCTTTACTTTGGAGTAGTACCCACTGTTGAGGACGAAGGAAGATTGAAGAATATTCTTCTTCAGAAGTCCAGATTCAGACAACAATTCTATAAAAGAATCTGTTGAATTTTCTGAGCCCTCTTTCAGAACGAAGTTTGCAGAATCTCCTTTGAAGTCGCTTCGGAAACCGAGTTACGGATTTTCCACTTTCCTTTTGGAAGTCACTTCAAGACTGAGAGAGAGAGAGAATCTCCTTCAGAAGGCAGATTCCTTTCTTTCTGTCTTGATGTTTCTGTTTCTGTGTGTTTTCAATTGAGAATCCCGAGCGCTATTTATAGCACTCCAGGAGGGGCCAACGGGTCCGAACCCAACGAAAGGTTGCAACCTTTCGACCCAACAGTCACAACTGTTGGCTGCCCAACTGACGCACCCAACAGTCATAACTGTTGGCATTCCAACAGTCTTGGAGCGGGTCCGTTGGCGGGTCGGTTCGGATCCGGATAGCGGAGCGGGTCCGTTCGGGTAGCGGAGCGGTATGCTCGCAACCCATACCCGCAGACCCGATTCAAAAAGAACCAGGCCGGGTAGGGAACCCGAACCCGAACCCGAACCCAGGCCCAGGCCCAGGCCCAGGCCAGCGCCCGAGCCCGGTCCCGGTCCCGGTCCAGCCCGGCATCGGCGCCGGCCGGCCGCCGCCGCCGCAGCGGCGGCGCGCGCACGCATGTGTGGGCATAATTCCCTCCCAATCGCGCGCGAAAACTCCAAGTACCCAAAGGGCACGCCCTTTGTTCTCAATTTTCTCTATTTATACACCACGAACTTCCATCCCATGGCCAATGTGGGACTAAATGTTTTTGGCTACCTTAGTCCCATTTTGGCTTTGAATTAGACAATCTTTAGACTTGAATATCTCATTCATTCGAAGTCGGAATTGAAAATATAAATATACCACGTTCATCCCCAATGGAAGGAGAACACACTCCAACCATCATCCAATTGATTCGATCAACGGATCTCGCCATAATTCAACTCAAAGATTCGCATTTATATTCTTCAATTCCAACAATCCCCCACAATGAATGGAGATTCAAGGAAATAACACACAAAGAGACTGACTCTATTGTGAAAGGTACTTTAGAAAAGAAACTGCATCAGGATAGGTGAACTAGGTCTTGAACCTTCCATAGCGAAAGCTTTATCAGACTTACTGGCTAATCAGTAAACTAGGTCTTGAACTGTTAGCCGTTAGTGTAAGCCAAGTCAACAAGCTTCACACAGTGACTTTCCAAATCAACTTTGGTTCTCGGTTGTGTCCGTTTTGGCCCTGGACATTCTTGGTTTCAGAGAGTTTCTTTAGGGAATAACAGCCTCCATCGAAATTCCTAAAGAGCCGACCCAACTCTATACTCACATAGGTGATCGTCCTATTAAGAGTAGCCTACTCTACTCCACTTGTTTAGTAACAAGATATAGGCATCAATAAAAGCATTAAGTTTATCCTTAATCCACTTGTAGAAAAGCACTTATGTGCACCTTAGGAATGGATTGGAGTCAAGCTCCCAAGTGCTTACTTGTTGAGTCAATCATAACTAGTTTTTCCTCTTGAACTTAGTCCGTGGGATCTCCAGTCGCTAAGTGAGGTTTCCATTAAGCTGACTCGGTAAGGTTAGGCTTTTAGACTCATTCCCCTCGATGCGCAGTTTATACGCTCTCCACTTAAACCTTTAGTAAGCGGAGCCGCTAAATTATCCTTTGACGATACAAAGTCAATAGAGATAATTCCATTTGAGAGCAACTGCTTCACAGTATTATGTCTATGACGAATATGTCTAGACTTACCGTTGTATATAACATTTTGTGCCCTAGATATAGCTGCTTGATTATCGCAGTGTATACATATAGCGGACACTGGCTTTGCTTTTGCCATAACGGTATATCTTCTAAGAATTGTCGAAGCCATTCTGCTTCATCTCCAACCTTATCTAAGACTATGATTCTGATTCCATAGTGGAACGGGTAATACATATTTGCTTAGAAGATTTCTATGATACCGCTGCTCCTGCTAGAGTAAATACGTATCCGCTAGTTGATTTTGATTCCTCAGAATCTGTAATCCAATTAGCATCACTGTATCCTTCAAGTACAGGTGGATACTGTCCATGTCTCAAGGCATATTCCTTAGTATGTGATACGTAACCCAATACTCATAGTAGAGCGGTCCAATGTTGATCACTAGGATTACTAGTGTATCTACTTAACTTGCTTACAGCGTAAGCAATATCGGGTCTAGTGCAATTCATCAAATACATTAGACTTCCGATAATCTGAGAATACTCCAACTGGCGTATTCCAGTTCCTGTATTCTTATGAAGGTGGACGTGTGGGAGAAAAGGATTTGTATTCTCCTTTATCCCATGATCCTTGAATCTTTCTATCATCTTATCCACGTAGTGAGATTGAGATAGACTGATTCCATCTAGTGTTCTGGTTATTTTAATTCCTAAAATTACATCAGCAACCCCCAGATCCTTCATGTCAAAACTGTTGGATAAAATTCTTTTAGTGGCTTAATAATTTCAATATTAGTCCCAAGTATCAACATGTCGTCTACGTAAAGACAAACAATGATACACGCATTTCCAACTGTTTTCGTGTAAACACTTATCGCATTCATTGATAGTGAATCCATCTTTGATCATGACACTATCAAATTTCTCATGCCATTGTTTAGGAGCCTGCTTTAAGCCGTATAAGGATTTTACCAATTTACACACCTTGTGTTCTTGGCCCTTGACTATAAATCCTTCAGGTTGCTCCATATATATCTCTTCATTTAATTCACCATTTAAGAATGCAGTCTTGACATCTATTTGATGGATATCTAAGTTATGCAATACTGCAATTGCAATCAACATCCGAATGGGACGTTATTCTTGTTACTGGTGAATAAGTATCGAAGTAGTCAAGTCCTTCTTTTTGTCGATAACCCTTGGTTACTAATCTAGCCTTGTACTTATCGATAGATCCATTGGGTTTTAATTTTCATTTGAAAATCCACTTACACCCAATTGGTTTACTGCCAGGAGGCAAGTTTACCAATTCTCAAGTATGATTACTTAGTATGGATTCTATTTCGCTATTTATAGCTTCTTTCCACATTTGTGCTTCTGGGTTGACATAGCCTCTTTAAATGTTTGAGCCTCGCTTTCAATAGCGTATGCTATGAAATCTGGACCAAAAGATTTTGAGATTCTAGATCTCTGACTTCTTCTTGGTTCAGTTTCCGCATTAACAATTGGTTCCTCGGGGCTTTCTTCCCTGAACGCCATCTCGTGTGTTCTTTTCGCAGAAGTCTTATCTACTTCCCGTTTGTATGGAAAGATATCTTCAAAGAACACAGCATCTCTAGATTCGATAATCATGTTTACATGAATATCTGGTATTTCTAATTTTTGAACCAGAAATCTGTAGGCACTACTATTCAAGGCATAGCCTATGAATATGCAGTCCATAGTTTTTGCTCCCAACTCAGTCTTTTTAGGTAATGGTGCCAGCACCTTTGCAAGGCACCCCCACATTTTGAAGTAATGGTAGGAAGGTGTTCTTCCATGCCATAACTCAAATCGTATAAGACCAAGTTTCTTGTGGAGTACTCTATTTAGAATATAATTTGCAGTTAATAGAGCTTCCCCCCACAAGTTCTGCGGAGCTCCAGAACTTACGAGCATGGAATTTATCATCTCCTTCAAAGTTCTGTTCTTCCGTTCAGCAATTCCATTTTGCTGAGGAGTGTATGGTGCTGTAGTTTGATGGATTATACCAAAATTAGCACATAACTCACTAAAATCATTTGATTCATATCTCCGCCTCTATCGGATTTTAGAATCTTAATTTTCTTGTTGAGTTGATTCTCAACTTCGGCTTTATATGTTATAAACATATTTATTGCCTCATCCTTACTGTTTAAAAGATACACATAACGGTATCTTGTACAGTCATCAATAAAAGTAATGAAATACTTTTTACCGCCTCTAGTTGGCATAAACTTCAAATCACACAGATCGCTATGAATTAACCCTAAAGGTTCTGTATTTCGATCAATTGAGTGAAATGAATTTTTCGCCAACTTGGCCTCAACACAAATCTCACACTTGCGAATTTCTTCCAAGTTGAGTTTAGGAATATATTCCAGATTAGACAAGTTCTTTAATGACTTGTAATTTACATGCCCTAATCTAGCATAGGAGACTCAAGCAAATAAACAGAAGATTTTCCTTTATTTATAAGCTTCGGGAACAAATACACAGACTTTTTATCTACTACTGCAACATTGGCTTTAAAAAGTCCATCAACAAGATAACCCTTTCCACATACATACATCCCTCCCTTAGTAAGTACAAATTTATCTGATTCAAAAATCATTCTAAATCCTTTCTTACTAAGTATTGATCCAGATATCAGATTCTTGCGAATATCTGGAACATGTAGCACATCGTTCAGACTAAGCTCTTTCCCCGATGTCCACTTCAGGATGACCTTGTCTTTTCCTTCAACCTTTGATACGGCTGAGTTTCCCATGAATAGTTGCTCATCTTGCTCTAGTATTTGATATTCAGAGAATAATAATTTCTCAGAGCAGATGTGCCGAGTAGCCCCAGTGTCTACCCACCAATTCTTATTGTTGGTTGTCAGATTCACTTCTGACACCACAGCTGAAAGGCTTGGCGACTCATGGTCGGTCAAGTTTGCCTGTGGATGGCTCTTCTTGTTCTTTTTGAGGTGGCTGCGACATTCATTCGCCTTATGCCCCTCTTTGTTGCAGATGTAGCAGGTTCTCTTGAAGCGCATGTTCTTGCCTTCTTGGACATTGCCTTTGTACCCCTGGGAAGTCTTCTTCTGCTTTAAGCCTTTGGAAGTAGACGCTTTCCCCTTTGAGTCTTCGATCACATTGGCTTTTACTTCGTAGGAGTTCTTACTGATCCTTTTCTCGGACTTTCTGTTGTCCTCCTCGATTCGAAGCCTCACAATGAGATCTTTCAACTTCAACTCCTTTCGCTTGTACTTCAAGTAGTTCTTGCAGGTGGGAGTTTCTCCACGATAGTAGCAACCTGAAAGGTTTCAGGTAGGATCATACCTTCGGCTTCTATCTCGTGCAAGATAAGTTGGAACTCTTGCACCTGACTGATTACAGTCTTACTGTCCACCATTTTGTACTCCAGAAATCGTCCTACGACGAACTTCTTGGTACCAGCATCCTCAGTCTTGTACTTCTTGTCAAGACTGGCCCATAACTTCTTTGCCGTTGTGATAGGACTGTAGACATTGTAAAGAGAGTCATCCAGTCCATTTAATATATAATTTCGGCAAAGGAAGTCACAATGAGTCCATGCATCAGTTGCGGGCTCTGGTGGATCTTCTTGCAGGAATCTGGCCAGATGAAGAGTGGTCAAGTAGAAGAGCAACTTCTGTTGCCACCTCTTGAATTCTGTGTCGTCAAATTTTCCTGGCTTCTCCGGCTTCGGATTAGGAAGTGGAATTGGCATCAAAGCTTTTAGCTGCATATTTGGTGCCTTACTTGAGCTATCTTGATTAGTCTCAGACATTTTCTGCAAATTTAAGCAGAATAGAAGTAAGAAACTTCAATAGTAATTGTCTTAAGATTGTTGGATTCTGCTTAACAGGAATCAATCTAACAACTAATCAAGATCACTGAGATATCAACAATCTAATTGGCCAGGTCAGCAAATATCAGGTGGGAGCTTTTCCGTTAAATAGAACGTTCCTTAATTTAAGAACCACCTTGCAATTTTCTTTCTTGGTTAAACACCAATTAGACTGAATCTAAGTCAGTCTCGATATACTGAATATCAGTATATCCCCTGTATAAAGAATTTAATTCACTTATACAGTATTTGGAGTGAGGTACGCTTAGAGCGAATCTCCTTAAGACAATTACGTCCCCCGCACCGGTGCTAACGGGATAATGGACGCTGGTCTCCCAAGATACAACACTCCTTCACGGTATTTGGATAGCACTACCAAATCACCGTACGGTCGAACCGTAGTCAACCAGTACCTCACAGGATCGTTGAAGTAGCGGGACAAGGACAAATTTCGAATGAATATTTGCCTTTACTTTGGAGTAGCACCCACTGTTGAGGACGAAGGAAGATTAAAGAATATTCTTCTTCAGAAGTCCCAGATTCAGACAACAATTCTATAAAAGAATCTGTTGAATTTTCTGAGCCCTCTTTCAGAACGAAGTTTGCAGAATCTCCTTTGGAAGTCGCTTTGGAAATCGAGTTACGGATTTCCCACTTCCCTTTTGGAAGTCACTTCAAGACTGAGAGAGAGAGAGATGTTGGTCCGGAGGCCTTCCTCTCTAGTTTTGATAATGATTAACTCATGTAGTTATGTTTACTAATGATCTTGTGATTTTAGTTACTGATCATTGATCAAGATATTAGTTGGTGATTACTTCAAAAAGAGGAGTTTGGAAGCTTTCACATGGTGATTCTAGTGCCGAGCATCTAGATCATACCTTTGCACTCGGTGGATCACGTTTGGGATCGAGTCAGCTTGAAGATGGAAGATCATCAAGAAGACTTAGGTATCCTAGTTTAGTTTAGTGTGTCCAGTTGTAAAGCTTAGCATAGTTGATATGCTCAAGTGCACAACACACACAAGTTTTATGTTTTTGGATTTGGTTTTCATGAATGATTGATCAAAACAAGTTTACTTGGTTTTTATGTATATTAGATGTGTTCAATATACATACATGCTTCATATCTTAAACAAACTTATTTTGATATGCCTATTCATGAGTTTTAGAAAAAAATCAGATTTCCTATTGAAAAATTCAAGTTTGATAAAATACATGTTTTGGTTTTTGGTAAAATGTTAAAACACAAAAATAGTCTAACTTGCTTGATATTTGAGTTGAATAGACTGTACCAAGGGCCGGTCGACCTTGCGGTCGACCGACGTGCACAGACCTATGCACGTCTGGCAGCACAGTGGGCTGACCGGCCGACTGGACCAGAGAGCTTTGCTCTCTGTATCTGGGCGGTCGGCCGTGCGGTCGACCGGATTACCCAACGGTCACATTTATGACTGTTGGCGTTCGGCCGGGCCGGTCGACCGCAAGCCTGTCAGGCTGCCAGATCTGCCTAACGGCTAGTTTTCTGTTTGGCCTATATAAACCCTATTTCCTTGGGATTTTGGCCAAGTTTTGATGAGCTAAAATTTCTTACTTTTCTGAAGTATTTTTACAAGTTTTTAAAAGAGTTTTAAGTGCCAAAAGATCCATCTTATTTGTTTTTAAAGTGTTTTGTCATTTTCAAAGAAAATAGGTTTTTGGAATTAGTTTCTAGTTCTTAATTTCTATATCAATTTGGTATTTTCCCAAGAGATTTTCTTTGATCAAAACACTTTGTTTTTTCACACTTGAGCTATCACCTATCCTATTCTATAGGATCATTTGTTTGTGGGAAAAAGGAGAGATTTGTGGTTGAGATATACTTCCTATTGTGAAAACCCTCATTTGTTGGTTGCTCCCTCTTTGGTAGAGGTTGAGGTTTGTGTTTGCTCCCTCTATTGTGAGGTGGAGATTGTTGTTTGGCTACGGGCCTACCCCTCGGTGTGAGGTGGTGTTTGAGAGAGGAGTTCGGTACTCCCTTTTTTGTAACAAATCCTCCTCGGTGGAGGTTCCCTCGGTGGGAGATAGTGGATTGAAAATCCTTCACGGTGGTGAAGGCGGAGATGTAGAGCTAGGGGCTCGAACCTCAAAACATATCTTATTGTTAGCGTTTGATCCATTGTCTCTCTAACCCTCTCTCTCTATTTGTGTTGTGCATAGCATCATTCTTATTGTCATTCATATCATTCATATTTGTATTGTGCCATGCATATATTCATATTGCCTATCCATCTTATATGCTTGGTTGTTTGTGTGTGCCTCACTTATACTTAACCACAAGAGCTTCATATAGCACCTTAACCCATATCTAGGGGAATCAAGAGGAGTTAGTCCAGAGCCCTTCACGGGGAATTCGGCTACACTTGTTGGTTGTATTAAGTGTGATTGCAAAATTGTTTAAGCTTCCGCATTTAGCGCATTTAGTTTCTAGATTAGCACTTACACCAATTCCCCCCCCCCTCTAGGTATTTTACAATTGGTATCAGAGCCTACGCTCCTGATACTTTAGGCTTAACATCCTAGGAGTGAGATCCTTCGTTTGCTAATCTTCATTTGCATTTGCTTGTTTGCACACATATAGTTTGGACCCATGGCCTTCATGACCCCACCTATGTTTGACCCTTCCAACATTCTGTTTGGAAGACTAAGATGTCCATTTACCTACAAACCTTAGGATATAAGGTTCACCTTGCCATTACCAAGGAATCTTTCCTTAGTGATAGCAAGCATATAGGGGCCAATGCACAAGCCCTTGAGGCCATTAGAAGCACACTTCCTAAAGATTATCTTATGCGTGTTTCTAACTTTGATTCCGCATTTGCAGTGTGGAATATGTTGACAACCACCACCACCTCCGAGCTTCAAATGTCAATCCAACAAGAAGAGGAGTCTAGTGGAGAATCCGAGTCACAATGCTTCATGATCCAAGGGAATGACTCCCTTGAGGTACAATCGAAAACTCAACTAGATAGTTTTGATTCTAGTTCTTCTTTTGATGAGCATGTTGATCCTAACACTTTGAATGAAGAACTTTCTATTGTTTGTGAAAAATTATTTGAAAAATATAAAATTTTGAAAAGAAAAGTCTAGGCCTTAACAATGAAAATAAAAATTTGATTTCTAGACTTGACATTGTTTTGCAAGAGAAAGAGGAGATTTCTAATGAAAGGGATTCTTTGAAATCTCAACTTGATCTTGCACTAAAAGAAAATAAAGTTTTAAAATCTAAAAATGATTGTGAAACTCTTTTGAAGAATAATGATGTTTTGTCTTCAAAAGTTGAATTTGTTTTAAAAGATAATGATTCTTTAAAAAGAGAAATTGATTTTATTTCAAAAGAATTAGAAATTTGTTTAAATAAAAATAAATCTTTGAAAAATGATATTGTTTCTCATGTTTGCCATGCTAGGGTAGTTTCACCTAGATCACCCCTTGCATGCTCCACTTCTTCTTTGATTAAAAATGATATAATGTTTTAAAGAAGAATATGATTTGTTTGGGCTCCACTTTGAGCCAATGTGCCAAGAGCCATACACGTTTGAAATCTTTGTTTCGAAAGAAACAAGTTCCATCTTTTCATGCACACCCTCCACGGCATACACATGCTCCTCACGGACACCATCACACTATGTATGCTCATGTGTACACTTGTACACATTGTGGACGTAAGGGCCACCTTGCTAAATTTTGTTTTGATCGTATACATGATTATAATTTAGCAAATAAATTTGTTTGGGTTAGAGAAGGTACTAACCCCCATGGACCCAAAAAGATATGGGTACCAAAGACCACCCCTCTTATGTTTGATGTAGGTGTGGGCTCTCACATGACGTGAGAGTAGCGGCACCTTGGAGTGAATGCGTTCCGAGCTTCATGGAAAACATTTGAATGCATCCCTTTCAAGAGAAGGTTTGGTGGAGAGGACCACCATGTTTTTGGAGACAAGGAGAGTTGCCTTCTAGGTTTTGGTAACGATTCCTAACTCCTTATATATAATTATGCATGCTTTTCATGTTCATTGTTTATAGCATGTTTTATTGTTTGTAGATTATTATGATAATGCCATGCTTATTAGATCCTTGACATGCATGTATAGTATTTTGAGACACCCATGTTTATATGGACCCATATTTTGTGTTCTCACCATTTGTTTAGCTATCATGTTTATCATAGGTTTAATAACATGTGGATTTACATAATAATCATGTTTATGATTTTCATGTTGATTTATATCCCGTTTGATGCTTCATGATTTGAATATATGTTTTAAATGTTAGTTTTCATTAAGACTAGGTATATAATTGTGCATATAGTGGGCCACAAATAAATCTATATATGTTTGTGCTTGAATGCTTATTTGAACCCATTAGATGTGCTAGTATAGTCTAGTTTTGATGATCCATGCATTTTAAACTTATATTCCCATTTCGGTTTTGTTTTATGATCATGTGTTTTTGTTTCATGTATATGTCTATTTTGCCAAACTTTAAGATATACATGTATACCCCTTGAGTCATTTGCTTTTCATGCAAATCTATACATATGGACTCAATTGTGTTTAGGGATATGTATGTATACTTTTTGTGTTGACAAATCATACATATACCTTGAAATGAAATTTGTTTTAATGGAAATTTAGTTTCTCATGTTTCCATGTGTTTTTGTTTAACTTTATGTATATGTCTATTTTATCCAAACTATTGTTATACATATACATCCTTTGAGCCACGTGCCTTCATGCATATATATCTTTGTGGACTCGTTGTGTTTGGATATGTATGTATACTTTAGTTTGTATAAGACATACATATGCCTTGAAGATTAAATAAGTTTTGATGATTTTCATGTTTTCATGTTTCAAGGAATTAATTGAGCTTAATTGAATATCTTTCATGATTATGATCTTCACATCTTATTTGTACACTCACTTTTATTGTTTACTCATGTTTTGTTTTCATGAGTCATATTTGTGCTTCATTGACTTTGAGTGTTGGCTATCTTGTGAGTTTCATTTTTCATGAAAAATATTTATGTTTTATTCCTTACTTGAAGGATTTCGTACTAGTTTACAATTCATATAACTAGTTGCGATATTCTTCATTTGGTAGAGTTTTTCAAACAAACCTTATTTTCATATCTATTTTTGAAAACCCCTACCATCCACGGGCGGATGGACGGGAGACCATGCTCATGTATGCCTTATATTAAAAATCATTTTAAACTTGAACAAGATTGGGTGGTAGTTATATGAGTTATACTTTGATATTATTGTTGTTTCAATTGGTATCATTGGATTCTTTCAATTGGTATCAATTTTGACCTTTCTTATATACTCATATATGTTTGTATGTATGTATGCTTTCAATTCCAAGAATATCAATTTTAATTGGTATCTATAGTTTCATACATATATATATCTTGTTTATGCTAAGCTTGAATTTCAATTTTGTTTCAATTGATTAGTTTTCAATTGCTTTTCAATTGGTATCTCATTTCAAGCCTACGCATTGTTTTTGTTGGTATTTCATAAAGGGAGAGAAAATTCGATTTTCATATTTCAATTGGTATTGGTATTTCCACTCCCTTACTTTATGATAGAAAATAGTCATTTCATTTGATATCATATACTTAAAAGGAAAAATACTCTCTTTTGATATCAAGATGTTTATTTGAATGTTTTAAAATTGGTATATCAAAATTTTGTTTTAAAAGATAAATACAAAAGTTTTGATATGTATTGCCTATATGCAAGGAGAGCTTAACATCTCTTCTACATATAGATTCATGTTGAGTGTATCTTGTATTGAGGAGCTTGACAACTTCTTCTTTATGTGGTACACGTATGTAGGGGGAGCTTCACATCTCCTCCTATGCATTGCATAGTGTACGTTATGTGAATTAGGGATTGTCATCCCTCCTTCATGTAATGTATTTATGTAGGGAAGCTTCACATCTTCCTCTTCATGAATGTATATCGCATATACCATTTATTGATTGATCTATGTTTACTTTCAATTGGTATCAAGATGCTACTTTGACATATTTTCAATTGATATCTTAATTGATTGTCACTCCTATTTGGTTTGTTTTTTGTTTTAGACAAAAAGGGGGAGAACATTGTCTTTATTAACCCTTTTGTTGATTCATTGGTTCGAACAAAAAGGGAGAAAAAAATTTTATTGATTTAGTTTTGCTTTTACCCCTTATTGATGATTGTTTCTTTGTATTAAAAAAAGGGGAGAAGATTTTATTTTGTTTTGATTTTTACCCCTTTGTTGATGATTGACAAAAGGGGGAGAAAGATTTTGAGTTTGATATATGCATATTTATGTTTTGCATATATTAAGTTTAATTTAGTTTAATTTTAATTGGTATCTAGAGCATGTTTTGTTTTTGAACATTTCATTGGTATCTAGAGCCTTTTATTGTTTATGCATATTTATGCATTCATGTTTAAGAGCCTTTATTGCATATTCATTATGTTTATTTGTTTATGCATGAGTTAAGGGGAGCTTCTTTAAAGCTTAACTTTAATCCATGCATATATAACTCCATGAGTTTTGTCATCATCAAAAAGGGGGAGATTGTTGGCCCGGAGGCCTTCCTCTCTAGTTTTGATGATGATTAACTCATGTAGTTATGTTTACTATTTATCTTGTGATTTTAGTTACATATCATTGATCAAGATATTAGTTGGTGATTGCTTCAAAAAGAGGAGTTTGGAAGCTTTCACATGGTGATTCCAGTGCCGAGCATCTAGATCATAACTTTGCACTCAGTGGATCACGTTTGGGATCGAGTCGGCTTGAAGATGGAAAATCATCAAGAAGACCTAGGTATCCTAGTTTAGTTTAGTGTGTTTTAGATCCAGTTGTAAAGCTTAGTATAGTTGATATGCTCAAGTGCACAACACACACAAGTTTTATGTTTTTGGATTTGGTTTTCATGAATAGATTGATCAAAACAAGTTTACTTGGTTTTTATGTATATTAGATGTGTTCAATATACATACATGCTTCATATCTTAAACAAACTTATTTTGATATGCCTATTCATGAGTTTTAGAAAAAAATCAGATTTCCTATTGAAAAATCCAAGTTTGATAAAATACATGTTTTGGTTTTTGGTAAAAATGTTAAAACACAAAAATAGTCTAACTTGCTTGATATTTGAGTTGAAATTTTTATCACATGTTTATATATCAATGCAAAATGTTAAAACTATTTTTGGGTATTTTTAGAAGAGATAAAAGATTTTTTAGAAATATTTTTAACTTGCTTTTCTGACCCAGAACAGTGACTTACAGGCCAGGTCGGCCGACCGCACGGTCGACCGTACCAAGGGGTGCACAGACCTGTGCACGTCTGGCAGCACAGTGGGCCGACCGGCCGACCGGACCAGAGAGCTTTGCTCTCTGTATCAGGGCGGTCGGCCGTGCGGTCGACCGGATTGCCCAACGGTCACATTTATGACCGTTGGCGGTTGGCCGGGCCGGTCGACCGCAAGCCTGTCAGGCTGCCAGATCAGCCTAACGGCTAGTTTTCTGTTTGGCCTATATAAACCCCATTTCCTTGGGATTTTGGCCAAGTTTTGATGAGCTAAAATTTCCTACTTTTCTGAAGTGTTTTTACAAGTTTTTAAAAGAGTTTTAAGTGCCAAAAGATCCATCTTATTTGTTTTTAAAGTGTTTTGTCATTTTCAAAGAAAATAGGTTTTTTGGAATTAGTTTCTTGTTCTTAATTTTTATATCAATTTGGTATTTTCCCAAGAGATTTTCTTTGATCAAAACACTTTGTTTTTCCACACTTGAGCTATCACCTATCCTATTCTATAGGATCATTTGTTTGTGGGAAAAAGGAGAGGTTTGTGGTTGAGATATACCACATATTGTGAAAACCCTCATTTGTTGGTTGCTCCCTATTTGGTAGAGGTTGAGGTTTGTGTTTGCTCCCTCTATTGTGAGGTGGAGATTGTTGTTTGGCTACGGGCCTACCCCTCGGTTGTGAGGTGGTGTTTGAGAGAGGAGTTCGGTACTCCCTTTGTTGTAACAAATCCTCCTCGGTGGAGGTTCCCTCGGTGGGAGATAGTGGATTGGAGCGGTTGATCCATTGTCTCTCTAACCCTCTCTCTATTTGTATTGTGCACCATTCTTATTGTCATTCATATCATTCATATTTGTATTGTGCCTTGCATATATTCATATTGCCTATTCATCTTATATGCTTGGTTGTTTGTGTGTGCCTCACTTATACTTAACCACAAGAGCTTCATATAGCACCTCAAACCCATATCTAGGGGAATCAAGAGGAGTTAGTCCAGAGCCATTCACGGGGAATTCGGCTACACTTGTTGCACCCCCCTCTAGGTGTTTTACAAGAGAGAGGGAGAATCTCCTTCAGAAGGCAGGCAGATTCCTTTCTTTCTGTCTTGATGTTTCTGTTTCTGTGTGTTTTCAATTAAGAATCCGGAGCGCTATTTATAGCGCTCCAGGAGGGGCCAACGGGTCCGAACCCAACGGTCCGGCGCCGCCGCCAGCGGCGCGCGCACGCACGCATGTGTGGGCATAATTCCCTTCCAATCGCGCGCGAAAACTCCAAGTACCCAAAGGGCACGCCCTTTGTTCTCAATTTTCTCTATTTATACACCACGAACTTCCATCCCATGGCCAATGTGGGACTAAATGCTTTTGGCTACCTTTAGTCCCATTTTGGCTTTGAATTAGCAATCTTTAGACTTGAATATCTCATTCATTCGAAGTCAGAATTGAACATGTGAATATACCATGTTCATCCCCAATGGAAGGAGAACACACTCCAACCATCATCCAATTGATTCGATCAACGGATCTCGCCATAATTCAACTCAAAGATTCGCATTTATATTCTTCAATTCCAACACTCAAAACCCGACCAGTGACCATGGCACCCGAAATTAAATATATTATAAATATGTTACTAGGGGGCCTCGAAATGATGACTTGGGTGACCACGGCTTTTAACGAACCTAACGCCACCACCGCTGGACAAAAAATACTACACAATATGTTTCGCTAGGAATCGAACCCAGGTGTCCACAGCCTTAATTCAAAACCTTAACCACCATGCCACATTGGCGTGTCTATTTTAATCTTTTGATATACTTTAACCGGGGTGATTAACTGATGGTTGTTTTGAAAATTGTCATATTGCCAGTGAAGAAATAAAGACAATATAGTATTTATACATATTAAATACATTTAATTATTATGTACAATTGCCGTGTGGTACCTAGGGTTTTTCTGGATTGCCACGACGTTGCGTTCATGTGAGTACAATGTAGTTTTCTATATCATGTTCGATCATGATCAATCTTTTGGATTTATAATGTAATTGGTTTGACGTTCAATTGACAAGTGGCAGGTGAATTTTTAGTTTCGTTGCAGTTAATCATGTAAAGTGCCAAAAAACTTAATTATAATTGGTTTCCAATTGTTGACTGGGTTTAATTCATGGTTTATGCTCCATTTAGCTGTTTATGCTTAAAATTTGCTTCTTTGAAGTCACGTGATATAACTCAAATACAACCCATGATGATCCTCATATACAAGCATACAACCACCACTCTCCCCAAGAGAGACAGATTGAAAGAGAGGGAGAGAGGAGAGTGATGCATATGTAATTTTTTTTTAAGCAACACGATCCTGAACAGCTTTTTAGTTCTTTAAAACCTAAAGAGTGATACAACTCTGGTGCGTCTAACGTGTGACTGTCGAGTATCACACAAGTGTCAGTGTTAGCGAGAGGGAGAGCAAAAAAAGAAAAAAGAAAGTATAATTTTCCCAGAGCATTGACCACAAAAGAGAACAAGAGTAGAATATTTCAGCCACTTATAGTGATTTTTGAAAAATTAAAAGGGTCTTATAAAAATATTGGAAGATTTGAGGGGATATATGAAAGTAAGTAAGATTTTAAGGGGATATATCAAAAGATCCGAAAAAGAAAGGGGAAAAAAAGAAAGAATGAATGAATATCAAAATCCAAAAGACCGTCCAACAATAACAACAAACAAATGATAAGTCTCTGCCTTTGAGCATTGGAGGTTCACAGAGAGAGAGAGAGAGAGAGAGAGAGAGAAGAGAGAGTGAGAAGAAAGAGGAGAGAATAGGATAAAATAATCCTTTTAAAAATATTAGGGTAGTGAACAAAAAGTTTATTTTCAAATATAATGGTGAGAAAAAACTTTTAAAACCCCAAATAATTTGAGGGGTTAATTTGCAATAATTACTATGATTTGGAGGGTATTTTCTAAATAGATCATATTTAGGGGGAATGCATCTAAAAAACCTAGAATAGAAAAAATATATATATAGGTTCCAACATTCACGGGGTCTACTATTAGGAATGAGAATGTGGGCCAAGCCCATGATCTAATTGGATTGGCCCGAAAAATTTTGATCTGGGGCCCTGCCTAAATGACCACATGTCCAGTGGGGTATGCCTTTTTTTTCTCAAAATATTTTCGGGTCAAGCGGGCGCGTACTCACAATCCACCCACAGCTCGCCCATATAGTCTGCCCGTAAACCGCCTGGAAACCTACCCTCTCCCCCCTCTCTCTCTCTCTCACAGCTCCTCTCTCTCTATATATATATACACACACCCACCCACACGCGCGCACACCCACACACATAGGAGTTACCGTACCTCAGCCGACAGCTGAGAGAGTTTCTCAGCCGGCATGACGTGACTTCATATTAGCCACGAGAAGTCAAAAATTTAGGCAGTAAAAGGAGACCCTCAACCACTTTTCGTTGCCCAATGACTAAAATACTCTCAGTTTCACTTTTACCCTGGTTACAACTGTTCCTCCACTAAAAAAATTACAGATCTGAAAATTTTGAGTTTTTTCAAAAAAAAAAATACAGATCATGATTACTAAATTTTAAAAAAATAAATTATTTAAAAAATGCAACCATGGTCGCATTAATGTTCAAGTTTTTTTTGAAAGATGTTTTAATCACAATAAAAATCTATTACTATGACTTGAAACATCTTATTTTATTTTATTTTTTGGCTTTCTGAAACTACAATCGAAGTCACAGTTTCTGAAAAGAAAAATTTTGGATTTAAAATTTTCAATATCATTTTCACTTTTTAGATTTATTTTTGTTTTACATTGCGACCTTTGGTCGCAGTGTTGCAGCCTTTTTTTATTTTTTCGATTAGGATCGCAGTATTTTTTCGACCTTACTAAGCTAAATAGGATACTGCGACTGTGGTCGCAGTCTTATGAAATAAGAGTCGCAATGAATTGAAGCAGTGACAATAATCTCGTAAGTTAATTAATTAAGATGATTAGAAGTTGCGACTTCAGTCGCAGTTTTATGTAACAGCAGTCTCTTTGAGAATGTTTTGTTTGATAACAATGCGACCTTGATCATAATTTTTTTTATTAAGTAAAATAGAATACTGCGACCATGGTCGCATTCTTATGAAATAAGAGACATAGTCAATTGAAGCAGTGAACAAGGTCTCGAAAGTTAAGTAATTAAAATGGTTCAAAGACTGCGACCGAAGACTGCGACATTGGTCGTAGTCTTATGTAATAGCAGTCTTTTTGAAAAGTTTTGTTTGATAATACTGTGACCTTGGTCGCAGTATTTTAAAACTTATTTTTTATTTTTTCGACAAGGTTGCAGTCTTTTTATTAATAAATTTTAATTGGACTGTGATTTTGGTCGCTGTCTTATAAAACAAATGGTTTGAAGATGAAATTTCATACTTCGACTATGATCACAAAATTAAAGTTTATCTGACAATTTATTATTATGAATGCGACCAAAGTCGCATTCCTGATAAAAAGGACAGCTTTTAAAATATTTTTTTCCTACGACTTCAGTAGCATCTCTGATAGATTGGTTATATATTTATGTGTATTTTATTTTGTCTTTCAGATTTTAAATCGAATAGCCAATATTTTCGATGATGAAAATTTCCAGATAGGCTTTCCTTTGGAAGAGAAGAAGAGAAGAATCACAATGAAAATATTGAAGCAGACATCCCGAGGGAACATGAATCTTTCAAAATAGCTGCTGGAGATCTAGGTCTGCAACTAAAAATTAATATCTGATCCCGCTCTCGCTTTTTTGGAACGACATTCTCTACAAGTCAAATATCTAGATCTGACAGCGTGATGAAACATCGAGAGATAGACATATAAAAGGGGAGAAAAAAATAATAAAGAATATAAAACTAATACATCATTACAAGAAAAGACAAATGATAGGGGTTTTTAGTAATTTCAATGATTTTCAAAAGCTGGACGTCATTTTAGATTGTCGAATTATGTGGCTCATAATGTGTCACGTCACTGCAGGCTGAGAGTGACTCTCAGCTATCGGCTGATATATAAATAAATATATATATATATATGAGAAAAATGTATATCAGCCGACGGCTGAGAGAGTGACGGCTGAGAGACTCTCTCAGCCTGCGGTGATGTGGCACAATATTTTTGCCACACTACTAAGTTGCGGCCCGCTTATTGGAATAAGTTAAATTACTAAATACCCCTCGGTAAAAGGTACTTGCCTCGTTATTGTTTATTATTATTTTTCTCCCTATTTTTTTACCGCTCATTGTCAGATTTATGTTATTGTTTATTATTATTTTTCCTTCTATTTTTTTATCGCTCATTGTCAGATGTAGGTTATTGTTTATTATTATTTTTCCCCTATTTTTTTACCGCTCGTTGTCAAATTTTGGTTCTCCTTTTCTAGCCTGCCATAAAGTTTTTTCTAAAAATAGCGATTTCCGGATCAGGTTTTCTCCTTTTTATTTAATATCGACATTGGAGCAGTCAACTTTCCCTGCCAATTCTAGTCGCAGCCGTAAGCGATCTCTATCTCCCGATCTAAATATGGACCATATATCATCTGGTTTAACTTTCTCTCAGAATATTGAAAGTATTGAAGGGTTGACATCTTTGCATGCAGATCAAGAGGTTTTTATTTTGTCAATTTTTTCCCGCAATTTCTTAAATGTAGAAGATTTCTCTGTAGCGTATATTAAACTGCGACCTATATTTCATTTTACAGAACAAAATAATCACTTGTTCTAAAGTTTAAGAACTGCGACCACGGTCGCAGTTTGATTTTAAAACAATCTACTACTGTAAAAGCTATTTTTGTAACTGCGACCTAAGTCGCAGTCCTTATTTTTATAATTCTTACACGTGTCAATGTCAATTATTTCTAGTTTATACACTAAATCTTAAGAATGCGACTTAAGGTCGCAGTGTATATTAATAAAAGAGTTGCACGTTATTATTCAGCTTTTTAAAAAATTTGCTCATACGGAAGACTGCGACTACGATCACAGTCTGTTAATAAGAAGTTATAGATTTGTTTACATCTGCGACCTTGGTCGCAATTTTAGTAATTACAGTTCAGATTTGTGATATTCAGTTTTTTTTTAATGTAGTTCGTCAATTTATTTTGTAGGATCTGAATGCACATGAAAAAATGTCTGGAAGCTCAAATATTTTTGTAGGGAAATAGTTTTTCACGGATCTGAAAGCATACAATTTCTATAATTCTTATGCAAGGAACAGAGGTTTTGGCGTGAGAAGAAAAGGAATAGATAAGTCACGGAGGCCTCCTCATGAAGTTATTTGCAGAAAATTTTGTTGCAATAAGGAGGGTGTGAAGAAGTTGTGTGACAAAAGACAAGATGGGCTTACAGTCCGCCGTCGAATTGACACTAGAGTAGCGTGTCCAGCTGAGATGCATGTTCGTCTTCGTTTTTTATTTGACAGAAGATATTGGGTTGTCACCAAGTTTGTTGATTCTCATTCACATGAATTGTCAAGCCCGGATAAGGTACATCACCATTACTCTCACCAGACACATCGATCAAAGATTAGCATAAGCATTTTGAGCAATTTAGTTGATGTAGGAATTCGCCCTTCAAATATTTCCCGTGTTGTCAATGCAATGAGCCACGAAGAAGGTTGTGAAGAATTAAGCCCGCAACAAGTTATTGATTTTACTCGTCAACGTAAAAATAACATTGGCTATGAGTTTATTGTGATCATCAAATATTTCCAAGAGAAAGCCGAGTCCGATCTAGAATTTTTCTTTGCAAGTGAAGTTGATAATGCGGGCACACGTAGAAGCATTTTTTGGGCTGATGGAAGAGTTATTTCCTCGTATTTGAGGTTCTTGATGTGATCGTTTTTGACACAACATACATGACTAATCACTTGAGCTTGCCATTTGCTCCATTCACTGGAGTAATCATCATCGGCAGTCGATTTTGTTTGGTTGTGCATTACTTGCGGATGAGCAGAGAGATACATTTGTGTGGCTATTCAAAAAATGGCTCAAGTGCATGCATGGAGTTGCACCAAAGTTGATTATTATTGATCAGGATGCCCAGATCGGTGATGCCATCAAGACGATTTTTCCAACTACTTGGCACCGGTAATGTTTCTAGTATGTACGAAAACATATTGCTGAGCAACAAATCCCAATGACGAACAAGTATGGAGAAGATATGATCTCTGATTTTCATCATTGGTACACCTCCCGTGATATAAGCACATGCGAGAAGCGATGGCGACTGATGAATGAAAAATATCATTTAGAAGAAGAAGAAGATAGTTGGTTGTTGAAGATGCACAGACTGTGTGGACACTGGGTTAATGCATATTTCAAGGATGTTTTCTGTGCTGGAATGACAACCAGCCAAAAATCTAAGAGTATTAATTCTTTCTTTGATGGTTTTGTGAATGCAAACACGAAACTAGTGGAATTTGTACACCAATATGATAAAGCTGTTGCTGCCCGTCGTAGTTCTGAATCTCAATAAGACTTTCGGGGTTTGAATTCTGTGCCCAACTGTACATCGAATCCATATGAGATACATGTTTCGAAGCTGTATGCCCCGAAGTTTTTTTAGTTATTCCAAAAGTAATGGGCAGTTGTAACGACACTCTTTTCAGAAGAGTTGGAATACGATGGACCTGGATCAAAATATCTGGTTGGTGATTTTTCAGAATCAAAAGACAGCTGGGAAAAGGTCAGTTATGAGAAGCCTGATGAAGTTGATGTGTCTTGTAGTTGCTCATTATTCGAAACAGAGGGTATCCTTTGTAGACATATTCTGTGTATTTTGTGGCGCAATCACGTTACACATATACCAGAATCATATATACTTCAGAGATGGAGGTTGGATGCTCGTTACAAAAATGTTGTAATTGAAAATGGCATTAGGCCTTTTCCCAGTCAAGCACTCTAGGGATGGCTAGATTGTGGACACTTCGTTCCAAATTTAATGCAATTCTTGAAATGGTCGCGGATTCTGATATCCATCTTTCAAAGTTGGACGCAATTTTGGAAAGATTTGCTAAAGAAACCAGTAATGAATACAAAGGCATGTCAGTAAATTATCAATCATCACAGTCTAAAACTAATATTGGTTCTAGTAGATCCGTTGTTATTCTGGGAGATAGTGAAGAATTGACAATACGCTATCTGATTGGTCCTGTACCAACCAAGGGGAGGCCTAGAGCTGCATCCAGGCTTAAGTTTGATTTTGAAGATTCTCTGTCTCAGAAGGAAGTGAAACATCGAAGATGTGAAAACTATCAAGAGTTGGGCCATTACAGGACTGGTTGTCCAGTATTGGTATTAAATTAAACCTGTTATATAATTCTTTCTAAAGTTTTATGTTTCAAATTCTTACTTTTCCTTTTTAATTGCAGAAGAAGTTTCATGTTGCGTCTACCTAGAACGAATAAAGTGTTCATTTTGACAGCTTCAGTCATCAACTGCGACCATGGTCGCACAGCGAAGTGAGATTCATGTCGCATACTGCGTCCTGCGTGTCATTATAAGTAGATTTTTATATCCTTTTTCACATCTACTGTATTTTTGTAAGCAGTTGTACTTTAGAGTTTCACTGTGACAATGTTGGCCTATATAGTTTATCTTTTAGTTCATTGAACATAGACAGCGACTTTGGTCGCAAATTAAGCAGTGTATGGGGATAATCACGACCGTGGTCGCAGTGTTTCATTGTACGGGAAATTGGTTTGTTGCTTTTCAACTGTCCCCCGTCTCTTGGTATTATTATAACATTTGAATATAGTTGAAATTTTTCGCTCAAAATCTATTTCGACAATTTTGTCCTATGTCATGCTTTAGTCCACTGAACATAAAGTGTAACACCCCGCTCCCGGAATACGTACTTAGTTACGTATTCAGATTTTTCGATCGTATTTTTCGATTTACCTTCGGTATTTGTTTTGTATTACGAACTATTTATATGAACGTTTTGTCTTGGATTTGGATTCGTGGACTCGGAGTCAGCCCTAGTCTGAACCGGGGGCCCGAACCCAGTGCTTCGCTCGATTTGGTCTTTCTACTAATCCGATTTGACCGATTTCAGTTTTGAACATCATTTTCCAATATTCTAGATTTTCTGGAATTTTCCTGAATTAAGTTGAAAATCTTCAAAACCGGTGTCGACCAGTGCCGCTGACCGATTCCCGGATTTTTAACTTGCAAATGGATTGGAATTTCAAGAAGTGTCTTTTTACATTATTTCTTAAAATCACATTTCCTATCTAAATACTTTTTCTGAGGATTTTATGAATTTATGAAAATTCCACCGGATTCGATATCAGCCAGTATCGCTGGTTGATTCCAGGATTTTTAGTTTACAATCGGAGTTGAATTTCTGAATTCCGCTTTCACTTTACTTCTTAAAATCATATTTTCTTATTTAATACATTTTCTGGGATTTTTCAGAATTTATCAAAATCCGGCCGACCCGGTGTAGACCGGTATCGGCGGTTGGCTTCCGGATTTTTAATTTGAAAACGGAATTTTATTTCTGAAAACTGATTTCATATTATTCCTCAGGATAACGTTTTCTACCTCCGGGTATTTTTGGGGATTTTTCTGGAACAGTCGATTTTTCGCGACCATATTATAATATTATTATTTTATTCAAATCTTATCTTTTCTTCTCTTTCTTCCCTTTCTTTTCTCCCACCTGATCCAGCCCATTCCCCCACGTGGGTGACACCACACACCCCCCTCTCTCATTAATTCCCTCTCCCATCACCAATCACTATCACTCTCTTTCTCCTTTTCCTTTTCTTTTTCTTTCCTTTTTCTTTTCTTTCCTTCTTCACTTTTTCTCTCTTCTTCTTCTTCTTTTTCTTCTTCTCCATGATGGCCGACGCCCAAGCAAGCCACCACCGGAGCCACCATCGCCGGCCACCACCTTTTCTTCCACAACTCCTCTCCACACCAACACCATCTTCAACCTCCATCAACCACCAACAACCTCCAATTTCCACCAAACCCATCCACAATCTACTTCCATCTTCTCCAAAATTCTCCCTCTCCATCATCAAATTCTCCCCTTTAATCACTCCATCACCACCTCCTCCTCCTTCTCCAACTTCCCAACACCACCAATCACCATCACAACCACCACAACCACCACCACCATCACCTTCCACCTCCATCAAAACAACCACCACCAAAACAACAACCCAAAACACCCTCCTTCTCCTCCACCCCGGGCGCGCGCGCGCGGCCTCCCGGGCGCCGCCGCCGCCGCAGCCAGGCGGCCGGCCACCGCCGGCGGCCGGCCACCCACCTCCCTCCTCCTTCTTTTTTCTTTCTTTCTTTCTTTCTTTCATCTCCTTCAATTCATTCCCTAATTAAAACAAAGATTCCCCTCTTTCCGAAAATACCCCCACTTCATTCCAAAAACTACTTCCCTCTATTTACATCAATACCCCACTCCTTTAAATCCCAATTTTATTTCATAATACACCTCATTTTCCCTCTCTTTTTCCTACAACTTTCTCTCTCCTCTCTCTCTTCCTGGTTCCTCTTCCTATTCGTCTTCTCCATTTGGAAAATGACTCTTATCAGGGCCGGCCACTCCTTTTGGATTGGGGCCGTGCTCTTCTTCGTCGGCAAGACTCAAGGGCCGGCCACTCCTTTTGGATTGGGGCCGTGCTCTTCTTCGTCGGCAAGACTCAAGGGCCGGCCACTCCTTTTGGATTGGGGTCGTGCTCTTCTTCGTCGGCAAGACTCAGGGCCGGCCACTCCTTTTGGATTGGGGCCGAGCTCTTCTCCGTCGGTAACATCTCCGATGATTATTCCGGTAATCGTTTACGATTATTCCGGTAATCTGTAACGGTGATGCTTACAACGACAACACTTCCATCTTCATCATCATCCCCTCTACTAATTACCATCACCATCTTCACTTCCACCATTTACTGGTTTGGATTTGGAGTTGGGCCATCTCTGCGTCTCACCCTTTCCCTGTCTCCCTCTCTTTTTCCATCTGTTGCTGGTTAGACGCGGAGTTTACCTTCTGCGTCTAGGCCATTCCATAACGCGGCCTTCGCGTTATTGTATCGGCACGACGCAAAGCTAAGTGCCCGCGTCTGTGTTCTATCCTTGTTAACACGACGCGGAGATAATACCCGCGTCTGTGTTCTCCTCGTTCTAACACGACGCGGACCAACGACCGCGTCTGCGTTCTCCTCGTGTCCTGATTTGAACGCGGGTCTCGAGCCCCGCGTTTGTGGCCCCTACGCAACGCGAACCCCGCGTCTGCTATTCCCGCGTTTGTGATTCCCGTGTCTGTTATTCCCGCGACGCGACTCTTGCGTCTGTGATTCCTGCGTCTGCTATTCCCGCGACGCGATCCCCGCGTCTGCGACCCCCGCGTCTCACTTTCCAAGCCGCGTCTCCCTGTGTCCCTTTCTCTCTCTAGGTTTCTCTCTCTAACTCTTTCTCTCTCCTCTTCACTTTCTCTCTCCTCATAATTATATATTATTTTATGGCGTGTGCGCGAGTTCCATGGATTCCAGACTTTTCGGCTTTCCGGTGATTTAGGCGAGTGTCCTCGCTCTCGCCTCCATTTGGGTTTCCCTGCTTCGTCGGGTCGACATATATTTTATTCCCTGTTTCCATGTATTTTGTATTGGGCTGAGTTCCTGTATTTGTGTATGGCCGAGTGCCAATATCTGGACATGTATTGCTCTGTGACGAATGCTTGTACTAGGGTAGTTTCCTTCTTGTACACATACTATGCCTGTGATGTATTCTACTGCTTCATACTATGCGTGGCCAACCCTTCAGCCTCCGGTCACTCACTATCTCGAAAGAGATGTGATTGGGACCGTCAGGTTTCTCTGGACCCTTCGGCCTCCGGTCCCTCACTGTCTCGAAAGAGGCGTGATTGGGATCGTCAGGTTTCTCAGCTCCGCCTGGTGAGCATGCTTAGCGCTCAGTACTTTATTCACTAAATTCGTTTAGGCGAGTTGCTGCCGGATTCCCCACTCGTATCTTAATCCGAGTGTCCCGGTAACCTCGCAGAGCGCATTAGTGTCTAAACTCTGTTCGCTGCCTGTGCCTCCAGCTTGTTCAGCTCCGCCTGGTTATCATGATCAGCGTTCAGCGCTTTACCACTAGATTCGTCTAGGCAAGTTGCTGCCGGATTTACCGCTCGTACTTCAGTCGAGTCGTCCCGGTAACCTCGCCAGACGCTCCAGTGTTAAATACTGTTTGCTGTCTGTACTTCCAGCTTGCTCAGCTCCGCTTGATTGTGCTTTGTTACTATTCTACCACCGTGCCATTTCTTCATACCTGTCATTTATGCATGTTACTATTTAACACATGTATATCACCTGCCAACTGATTGTTATCACCTAACATCGGACATGCTACTACTTGGCAAGACCCCTTGTTATGACCTGACTTGCCACCGGATTATTATCAATCTCTTGACATGACTGGTTACCTGTCTAATATCACCATCTTGTCATGCTATCACTTGACACCCAGCATGATATACTTGACTCTCATGATTATCACGATAACGGGAATGATGACCTGACATCTTGATAGTACAAACTGTACTCCTGATACACATGTGATATATTATAGTACGAACCAGTACTCCTGTGATACCTGTATTCCTGACTTGTTCTTGCTCATTCCCGAACCTGATAATCATCTAATAATTCATAAAACTGGACAACATGCATCGGGTCGGGGGAAACATGCGGCTATCAATATGTGTTCGTGTTTACAGTGGTATTAAGCATGTTGTGCAACTAAAACTTCCGGTCTGACCTGTGGGCCTCCAGGCGACCGAGGGGAGTGCTGGCTCCCTCCTTCCTGGTACCATCATGATAAGGGCATACATAAGTCCCTCCTGTTTGCCTTGCGGCGGGTTCCGTCACCAAGCAACGGAACAATCCTGGGCCGTGGTCCCGGGTATGTACGGGACCCACTGTAAACATAGTTCGTTGATACCCCCGCTGGTTTCCAATAACAACCTTGCTTTACTCGGATATGGATCTATGTGTGCTGGGACGCTAGTTCACATAGCTAGATATCAGGGTAAGACGAGTAATAATAAAGTGTCTAATAACCGGCTCTTTAAGTTGTAAGTAGAGGTATTTGGAATGGGACGCATACTGAAGCCTGCAGCTTAAACGGCTATGAATCTGTGATATGCCTTACCATATTTGCTTGTACTGGTTTTACTTCGGATTTCCGGCTTTATGAGTATTATTATATTAACTGCTCATGCCCTGCTTTATTCCTTGTATCCACCTGCCTCCTGTTCATTTTCTTGCCATGCCCTGAGTACAATCGGGTTGTATGTGCTTGGATTTTGGTAACATGAGATAAAGGTATATAGATGAGGGTTTCCTTGTTTGGATTATTCCTTCGACGTACTAGTCTCATGGAGCCGTGATCTGAAACCATACAATCAGATTTGCTCGTCCTCGGCTTTATTCGGTTTCATCGCTATACGTATACTTACCCTTGCTCGCCACTTGGCTTTTGTATCACCACTCGCCTGGGGAGTATCATCTGACTCCCCTGGATCCTCATGTCCAGGTCATGGAGCTTGGAGCGTGTGGATTCCCCCAGTTGCTGATTAGAGTGGCGCAGCGGTAGCGTGGATCCCCAGCAGACCGTCCAGAGTCTTATCCTTCCAGGCCCCCCCTGTGTGCCTCTCGAGTTTTCCTTTTGTAAACTCGTGAGTGCCCTTTTGTACTGTTCATACTTGTACATCTTTTTGTAATCTCGCAATTGCGCATATCAGTAATGTAATATTCATGTAATATTGGATCACCTCTGGTGATAACTTTGTAATTGTACTCATATGTTGGAATGTATAATGCACCACTTACTTCCGTACTCTGATTCTTGCCTGTACTGATGCTTAGCGTATATACGTGAGGGTATTTCGGACCTGCGTATATACGTTGCAGTAACGTCTCCGTACCCGCAGGATCGGGGCGTTACATAAAGTAACACTGCGATCATGGTCACATTCATATTTGCCCATTTGAATGTCGACTTTCTCGATGTCTATACCAGTTTCATAACTGCGACCAGAGTCGCAGTTGGCTCACGTTATTTTTTTTTTACGGCGACAATAGTCGCAGTGTATCCCTTTTTATTTAATTTTAACATTTATTTCGACAATTTTTCCCTATGTCATGCTTTAGTTCATTGAACATAAAGTAACACTGCGACCATGGTCGCAGTCATATTTGCTCATTTGAATGTCGACTTTCTCGATGTCTACACCAGTTTTATAACTGCGACCAGAGTCACAGTTGGCTCACGTTATTTTTTTGACTGCGATAATAGTCACAGTGTATCCCTTTTTATTTAATTTTAACATCCATTTCGACAATTTTGCCCTATGTCGTGCTTTAGTCCACTGAACATAAAGTAACACTGCGACCATGGTCGCAGTTCATTCTTGTCAATGAACTTAGAACTTTGACAATTTCGACAATAAATGGCTTAGAACTTGACACTGTAGTTCCATGTTGCGTCAACCACATGAATAAAATTAATGAAAAAGGTACAGCAGTTGAACCAAGATTAAGTAATAAAAATTATAATTCACACAATTAACATTACAAAACAGGCTTATATATTTATAAAAATCAAAATACAAATTTAAAAGTGCTAATCTACTCGTCTTCGTCATCACTATTATAATCAGATTCGTCTATATTATGATTGTGTTCGTCTTCCGTATCGCTTCCCTCCTCTTCCTCCTCTTTACCAACAATCTCCTCTTTGCTTTCTTCCTCTTCATAGCAGTATTTCGGTTCATCAATGAACTCCCAGAATGGGTCGTCTGTATCAAGCTCATCCTCTGACCCGTAGCGAGGGATCGATTCGGAACTATACATCCAATCATTATTGGATGATTGGCTTCTTTCCGATGAAGATGGTGGAGAAGACATTTTTGAATTTTTTTCCGAATATTGAAAGAGACGAATTTCAGCAAAACCTATTTAGTATGTTTGTAATCCTCTAATGATGACCCTTTATATATTCTTAATCCCGGAATTCCAAAAGGTTTATGCTCTCGAACGACGTGAATATGTCCCAAATTTATTTTCTCCTTTTTTCATAAATTGTATACTTTCCAGGTGACTGTTCAGTTTTCGAAAATAGTTAAAATTTAATATATTATTACATGAAGTTACTTTGTACTTTGAACACGTGAAGATTATTATTTTTTTAATTTCTTATGGTAGAAAAAGACAAGGAGGATTATATTTACGTTTCATTAGATTAATGAAGTTAATAAAATTAAAACATATATAAAGGGCTATGTATATAAAAACTTTGGTGTCCCAATTATGACAATGCGACCACGGTCGCAGTGCGATCTGATATATGATTCAATAACTGCGACCGCGATCGCTGTTTCGATTATATTATCGCAATATAAGCAAACGATGCAACTCCACAGGTCATGACTACGACTTTGGTCGCAGTACAAATTCTAAACTCATGTTTGTTTCTAATATCAATGCGAATTAATAACATGTACTATGTAACAGCAATAGAATGAAAATAAAGAAATCTCAGTGGACTGTATAATAAAGGAATAAAAATGTTTATAAATTAAATTAATAAAACCAACAAACCAGTTTTACATCTATTGTTACATTTATCAAAAAAAATGAGGTACATCAATGATTTAACAATATTATAATTAAAAAATTATGTCAATTGTCAGTCTTCAAATACCATCCTTTTTATAATTTCTGTTTCTTCATCCCAACTTTTCTCTCTATCTGCGAGTATCATGTATGCAAGCTCGCTTCTTAGTCTCTGTACATCGGCAACCGTCACAGTATCAATAACTGATGGACTACCAAATGTTATACTTTCTATGTACTTGCATACATATACAGCGCAATCAACACTGAAAATTGTACAGGGAAATCATTAAATGAAATTAGATTTTTGTACTTAAAAAAAGAGAAAATATGTTAGGTAAATGTCACAAAAAAATACATGTTTGCTAGTTGGGGGCATCTTGCGTATTTATATATGTTTTTCATTAATTTATTGAAGTCAACTTCAAAAATCTGAAATAACCTTTCTTTCTGCAATGTCAATAGAAAAATATCAATATTAATTAAATTAAATGCGAGTATTCAGTAATCGCAATATTAAAAATTAACTCACCATTGTTCTTGCATCTGTTTGATAAAGTTTTAATATACTACTTGATTTTTCAGCTGGGACCAAAGAGTTGTAAAAAATCCACTCTTATGTATGGCAATTAAATACCAACAAGATCCAGTGAAATCCGGGTTCCTTGGTACTGTGTTTGTGATTGATCGGGAAGAACATGTACTGCACATCAATTGTCCAATTTTTCAACAACTGCTTGAGGAAATATTCTTCAAGATCTCTGCTTTTAGATACAACACCGTGCTGTGAACAACAAAATTAAATTCAAATTGAATTCAAAGTATAAAAAATAATATGAAAACCAGATGTTATTCTGACAAGACAACAGACTGCGATCTTGGTCGCAGTGTTTTTTTGTTAATATATTTTACGATGCGACCTTGATCGCCATCATCGGTATCCATGTTTAATTTTTAAGGATTCCTTAGCAACCCCGTCTGTTACATTAACATGCACTGCGACCAAGGTCGCAGTGTTGTTATTGACTAAGACTGTCACCTACAACTGCGACCAAGGTGACAACCTTCACTACTCAATTGATATTCGTAGGATTAATAATATCCTCGACTGTGACCTAGGTCGCAGTACATTCGTTATGCCTTATCGGCAGTAAAGGCGACTAATAGAATATTTAACCTTCAAAATTTTAATTTACTAAATTAATTAGAAAATTGATATTTCAATTAACTATAAAGAAGAAAATAGATGTTTACCCAAGCTTCGCTTCGAAAGAATAAATTTTTTAATCCTCCTCTTTTCTCTAGATGCTTCATTTAGAAATGAATTATATTGACATCTAAATCTCTACTGAACATCAGGTCCTCAATGTCATTTTTTGCAATAATTATTCCGTTGTCAGTATCCTAATATGCAGTAGAACTGCAAGAAAAAAGAAAAAGTTAATAATTATATTGTTCTAATATAAATATCTAATTTTCTTTTGATATGATTTTACATAAAATTAATTAACTTACTCAAAGAAGGCCTTGTTCAAGAAATTTTTGATGAGAACTTGTTGATGTAGCTGCAGAATTCTGTACGCAGTGGTTTCAGTCAATTCCTTGGTTGTTGGCTGAGTGTCTGAAATCTGTTTGTGGCCGAAACCAGTGGCAGAAGTCTGAGCCGCAGGCTGTGGAAGAGGATCTTCATTAATTTCTTTTTTTGTTTTGGATAAACGAAGTCGGAGTCATCGCGATCTCTTTCAGCGTGCTTGCGTTCTTTGACTCCCCTTTCTATCGTTCCTTTAGAGTAATCCAAAACTTTTTTTTTTAAGGATTGCTTCCGAGTCGGAGTCTGTTCTTGAATTTTTTCTTCAAAAGCTCTGTCTTTTGAGAGTTCAAATATCTGTTGAGCTATATTTAAAGAAAAAGTGGGGAAATCTTCCCCAGCAATAGTTACTTTAAATTCAGAACCCTTGATTTCCTCATCTTCCATTTTTTTTCTTCTGCTCTTCTTCCTACTTCTCCATCTGCTCCCTCATCCTTTTCTGCTTCTTCTCCTCTTCCCCCTTCCTTCTCCTCTCCTCTTCTTTCATCTCTCCTTCTTCTCTTCCACCTCTTTCTTCTTTTTCTCCTCAAGAATTTTACGATTTTTTTCCTCCTGCGCCCTCAGTTGCCTCTTCTTCTCCTCCTCTTCCTTCCTCCTCTTCTCCTCCTGCTCCTCCTCCTCATCCTTCCTCTTCTCCTTCTCCTGCTCCTCCTCTTCTCCTTCTCCTCCTTCTCTTCTCCTTCTCCTCCTCTTCCCTCCTTCTCTTCTCCTTCTCCTCCGCAGCAGTGGCTGCTCTCAACAGCTCTTATTCTTCTTCTTTCACTTTTAATTTCCTCTGCTGCTTTTTTAATATTCTCTTCTCTCTTCTCTCTCTTCTTTTTTCTTTAATTCAGCATTGAGTGTTTTCTCAGTCTCCATTTTTTCAATTTTTCTTTCTAGCTGATAAACATATGCTCTCAAGTACTGATTTTTATTCCTCAAAAGTTCAATTTCTTCAGCTTGTTCATCCCGTGGTGCTGGCAAATAACCTGCAATAGTTGGTTCTTATTCACTCGTTCGTTCCTCAACTATTTCGGTCGGTTTTGGTTCCGTTTCCGCTGGATGTTAGCTTCATTATGTGTATCTTCTTCTTCTTCTTCTATCTCTTCTCCTTCAACAGGAAGGCCAATCATATTTCTTTCATCATTAGAAATGTTGACCATCCGACACAAAATCTGAAATAAAAAAAATAAACTGAAATCTTATAGTTGTACCGCAGATGAATGAAACATTTACTAGAATAGCTAATAAGGAACTGCGACCTAGGTCGCAGTTATAAGCATTAAATCAGACAAATAAATCCTTACTACGACCATGGTCGCAACGCATATCAATGAAATAAATATAACTGCGACCATGGTCGCAGTTTATTTACAACGACTTATCAAGGAAATGCGACCATGGTCGCACACCATTGTTCTGCACATAAATTGAACTGCGACCGAGGTCGCACTCCATTTTAATGTATAAAATTTTAATCAATAGTGTATGGTCGCTAATATTTAAAAACTTACGATATGTGCGTCAATCTCATTTAGATCAAGTTCAAGTAGGGCTCTGCTAATGTTTTGGAGGTCCCATCTTACTGCCCGTGGGGTTTTGTCCTCCAAACTAGACCTCGGCTAAAAAATAAGAGTCCTTTCACAGAGCCAATATTGCAAATTACATAATTATATTAGATTACACAAATATTCACAATATATAAGAAAATTTCATACAATGTTGCCAATATGATATTCATACTTACAATAATTTGCACGGAGCATCCTTGCAGCTCGTACGTGGTGTGCCTGAAGATGTCCATTGACTCAATCAGGAATTGTCAAACAGTTTTAGCCTAGCATATTGTCCTCATCAGCTGCATATTGGCAATCTGTTCCACAATATACCACGACACCATGCATTTACTGCCAGAAAAGAATAGAGTGGCCGACATATATAGGATGATTATTATCGTAAAGTCTTGAGCTGCAAGCCTTTGTCTGTCTCTTATAATTTCTTTTAAAGTCACTTGCTGCTCAAGCTGTTCATCCTTGGTCACATCTAATTCACTCCTCTTTTTCTTGACCAGAAGATCATCTAAAGCTTCTTCAATGGATACTTTCGTGATCTTCTTTATATTAGAGAAATAATGTTTTATAACCCCTCTGTCCTTCATTGTACATGTCTTATTCATAATAAAATCCGCCCCATTGATAGGTAGACTAAAAGTTAGAGCAACATTCTCCACTGTTAACTCAATTTGTTTGCCCCCAATTTTAAAGGTCCTTGTATCCCTATCATACTGGTCTATAATTCTCAGTACACTGATGTTTGATTTAAGACCTTTTTCACCTCCAAATTCCTCATTGTAGAAGGCCATGAAGACTAGGCCAAACGGGGTCTTCTTCATCGCATCTATGAAATCGCCCTGAATGTGCTTTTTAATTTCCTAATGAATTCGCACATAGGTTTTAGGCTCGATCTCAGAGGACGAACCTTCACTTGTTGTTTACCTATAGATGTATTTAAAAAAATAAAAGAAAATAGCGACCTTGGTCGCAACAGAATTTAATAAATTATAATTCACTACGATCTAGGTCGATTGATATTTTACACTACGACTCCAGTTGCAATTTTCTAATTAAACAAAATAATTCATCAATTATATCGCTGTGTAATATATTAGTGGCCAATTAATCCAATTTAGTAGAATATAATACATTGCGACCAAAGTCGCATTGCAATTTTGTAATAAATCTAAAAAATTTAGCATGATGAGACCTTTGCATCATCATACAGCGACCAAGGTCGCAATATTCAATCACGGTAACCTAGGTAACAGACTGTGACCATACCCCCAACAAGGAGCTATTGAACGGCAACATTGCGACATCTCAAATAATTTTTAAAACTCTGCGACCAAGGTCGCATATATCTAGAAGGCTAATTAAAACAACTGCGACCCAGGTCGTCATAAAAGGGAATGGAAAAACAAATAATTTTTAAAACTCTGCGACCAAGGTCACATACATCTAAAAGGCTAATTCAAACAACTGCGAGCCAGGTCGTCAAAAAAGGGAAGGAAAAAATAAATAATTTTTAAAACTATGCGACCAAGGTCGCATACAACTAAAACGCTAATTGAAACAACTACGACCCAAGTCGACAGAAAAAGGAAAGAAAAAAATAATTTTTAAAACTCTGCGACCAAGGTCGGATACATCTACAACGCTAATTGAAACATCTGCGACCCAGGTCGACAGAAAAGGTAATGAAAAATTAAAAATTTTTAAAACGCTACGACCAAGGTAGCATACATGTACAACACTAATTCAAACAACTACGACCCATGTTCAAAAAACTAGAAAAAATTGGACCTTTGTCGCTGTATTACAAAATTTATAAATTTAAAAAGCGATTCATGATCGCAAGTTTGCGAATCTCTCTCTTATTTGCGATCATGATCGCAAGTTTTTCAAAAAAAACTGAAAGAAATGGAATCATATCTGAAAAAATATAACTATTAAAATTTACAAACCCTAAAAAAATTTGCTTTTGTTTCTCCATTACCTTTTTCCGCAGATGATTTCTTCGACGCCATATGTAGCAAATATATTTTTAAAAAACTAAGAAATATTGTGAAACAATAGTACTAATCTCTTCAGAATGATTAACTGAAAATTTAGACATGTAAATTTTTTTGGAAGGAAATGTTTTACATACAGTAAAAAGTTGTGAGGGAGGGTATTTTCATCAAAGCCACTGTTGAAGTGACTGATAGTAACTCGGGCGGGAATTCTTTGGTTTTTGTCCGCCAAAATTAATGTCAATTTCGTGGCTATTATGTTGCCACGTCCTGCCGGCTGAGAAACTCTCTCAGCCGTCGGCTGAGGTACAGTAACCCTTATATATATATATATATATATATATATATATATATATATATATATATATATATATATATATATATATATATATATATATATATATATATATATATTTCAACTCTCAAACCAACGACATTCTCTCCAGCGTTGGATTAAAATTTTCTATTAACGTCTTCTTCTCTCTCGATGTTCATGCGTTTTTGGTTTTTCTTAAGTTTGATTGAGAATTATAATTTTTTACAGAAAGAGTGAATCTATATTCAAAATGGTGCCAAAATTTATATCTTCAATGTTCTTCAGCTAGTCGAGTTAATGTGGTACTTTTTCTCGATTTCAGTTAATGTTTGTTTCTTATTTTTAACAGTTTGCTAAAAAAATTTGACATTTTGTCTATACTTTTAATTGCGTATTAATCTATGATTTTTTAATTAAAAAAACAATGTTACGAAACTTGCGATATATTTTGTTTCAATTTTTAATTTAATTGGATATTAATCTACGATTATTTAATTAAACAAAAAATAAGCCGGTTATGAAACTTGGAGAAAGAGAGAAGAACTATTTCATTTTTTTCACTAGATTTTGATGAGATTTTGTGAGAATTTTTCTCTTATAAATAATCAAAATCGGTTAAAGGGATGTTTTCTCCTGTGACTCATATAGAAATATTATATGTCTGTTCGTCCTCATCCGCGAGAGAGAGCACAACTTCCACCCTCTCTTTCTCCTCTCTCAGCTCTTCTCTTCTTCTCTCTCTTTTCCATCATTCTCTTTTTGACTAATTAGTCAGTTTCCCGCCCACAGCAGCGATACACTAGTTAATCCAGCACATGAGCTCATTGGCTTGCCCCCAAAAAATGAGTATTATTTGACCGGGCCATTAGACCCATAGCCTACCCAGTTTAATATTGTCGACAGGCCCATTCCAGCCCGGACCGGTCCGCCCCATTCTCATCCCTCCCTGTCTGCTGTAGAAATAAAGGTTGTTTATTTTTTGAAAATAGCAACAAAAACCCTCGGAGCAAGAGGGGGTGGAGACGAAGGCATGGCGGAGTCCTGTAATGGGTTGAGCAGCAGAAGCGTGGAGCATTTGAAGGCGGCGTTTCTCGCCATGGAACCCCCAAACTGCTTCGTCTCATTAGCCAGGTAGATTTCTTTCTTCATCTCCTTTCTTGATTTCGTTTCCCCCCTTTTTCTTTCAGTGAACTTTAATCAGATTTTGAACACTATTCTTGAGTTCTTTCGTGAAATTTCGGCTCAAATATTGCTTTATTCATCTGTTTTGAGATTTTTCCATGCTACCCATCTTGATTTTTTGGAAGAAAAATACAACCCAGTTTGGATTTCTTTATAGACAGCATTCCCTTTCTAACTTGATGGCTAAATCCTGAACTCAAGAAACTGAAGATCAATCTCTTTTTCTTGTCCAAATATGCCAAGTTAGACTGCTGAGGATGAGATCAACAAGAATTTATTGCATCATTTTGTCTTTCTTGGAATGCCCATATTTAGAATAGCATAAACAGAAATCTTGCTGAATAGGAGGTGCTGAGTAAGGGGCCGTTTGTTTCGCGTAAAACTCCGTAATTCGTAAATGACTTACTATCCAGTTACAACTACGGCGTTTGTTTGGACCGTAATTCGTAAAAGACTTACGTAACTTAACTAACACTCACTTGCAACCCAGTTACCACTCACTTACAACCCAGTTACAGTTAATTTTATGGTCATACAAATTTGTAATATTTTTTTATATTAATATTTAACTTTTTAATATTTATTTACAGTATTAAAACTTTTAAAATCACCAAATAGTTAATTTTGTGGTCAACTTTTTCACTTACGACTTATACATTACGACAACCAAACACCGTAAAATACAATACACTTTCCCATTTTACAATTTTATTACCAACCAAACACCGTAAAATTTACATACATATAATTTATTTACAATTGTAAAAGACTTTACCAATTATAACTACGAATTACGGTCAGTTGCGACAACCAAACAGACCCTAAAATTGTGTCAAGTACTTTCATAGGTTTGAAGCAGTTTTGATGATCTTTCAGGATGCTCAAAATTGCTTTGGGATATGTTGTATCCACGCCGTGTTAAGGGCACCTTCGGGACCAAGAGGTGTTTCTTGAAGTTGGGGGCATTTACTTCTTAAAATAGCTATTCTCCTTGCTCTGGGTGAGAAAGAGACATATTAAAGAATTAGAAACATTGCTTGAAGTTTATCACATTTACTTCTAGTCACGAGGGAGTTTTCTTTGTCAAGAAGCAGGAGAGATTTTTAAAAATTACAGAGCCACCTATTCTAGTGTCAAAGGGAGCACTAAAGTTGCTCCCGTTTAAGCTCCTACTATCAATCCGGCATTTCACAGTGTCAGACACTTTGAAGGACTCATAGGTATTAAATTAACTTTGAAAATATCTATGAGCCCATTTTGGAATGTAAAAAATGGAATGCTTCTTGCACCAAAGAAACTAAAGTACGAGGAGGAAGTGATGTTGCATCATCATCCAAAAAACCTCCTTTCTCCTATCCCACATATTTCTTCTTTTACCTGGTAGCTCATGCCACTAGGAATAGTTTCCTCAGCTACTCCCTCACAGGGTTATTGTTAAATCCATAGGTTAATGCGATCCCACAAAATCAACCAACAGAATCCTACTTATGACTACATGACATGCGGGGTCAATTACTACCAATGAAGGACATTTGGTTTCAGCTTTCTCAATCAGTGTTGTTAGAGGCGATCGAGGCGATGCGCCTCAGGCGCGAGGCGAAGCGAGGCGCAACAATGCGCCTTGCATCGCAGGCGAGGCGCGCGAGCAGGGCGAGGCGTGCGCCCAAATGCGCCTCGTGTGCGCCTCGCACGAGGTGATCGCCTCTATGCGCTTATTGTTTGTGGGGCGGGTTGGGTTACAACCCGCTAATTTAGCGGGTAAACCCGGCCCGCTTAAGTTAGATAAAGAGTAAAAATGAAAAAAATCAACCTTTTTTACTGCAGGCGAACCCGATCTAGGGCAGAGGGGCCCCTACATTCGTCGACATCGCCTTCGTCACTATCGCTTTCGTCGTCGTCGCCAGGTAAGCATTCTCTCCGCTCCAGCTCTCTCTCTCCCCCCCTCTTTCGACTCTCTTGATCTCTCTCTGTCTCTCCTCTCTCAGAGACGGAGATCTCTCATCTCTGAGGGAGAAGAGACTAGAGAGACAGAAAGAGATTGAGAGGAAGAGGGGAGAGAGAGCTGGAGAGGAGAAATAGATCAGGAGATAGAGGAAGAACGAGAGAGTAACAAAGAGAGATCTGTCTCTGATGCATTTTTAGTGTAAATTTTTAGTGTAAACTTTTTAATGCATTTTTAGTATGCATTTTTCAATATCTTGAAATACAAAAAAAGAATATCATGCACCTCACTGAAGTATGTGCCTCACTGAATACACCCATAATACATCAATACAAAGAAAATAATACATCCATACAAAGAAGAAATCCATAATACATCCACAACAATAACAACTAAGCCATTTGTCCCAAGTATTTGGGGTAGGCTACATGAACCAAAAGAGAATTACGCTGGATCGGGCACATGGATCAGCTTTCTCCACTCATTCCTATCAAGCAATATGCCTTCGCTAAGACCTTTAGCCTCTATATCTTGTCGTATTACCTCCATCCATGTTTTCTTCGGTCTCCCATGCGCTCTTTTAACTTACCCTAAATTGATACGCTCTACTCAATGGACTGACGCATATGTAGGTCTACATCGCACATGACCAAACCATCGCACATTTAGCCTCTAAATCCATAATATATGCATACATAGAAAAGAATACATTCATAATACATCCATACAAAAAGAAAAAAAATATGCGTCTCATTGAAGTGAGGCGATCGCCTCGCCTTGCGCCTTGCGCTTCGTGTGTGCTAGATCCTTTGCGCCTCATACTGCGCCTCGCGCCTCGATAACACTGTTCTCAATGCAAAATTATACTATACATACAAACAACTTGTAGGTTAGCATTACCTCTAAAGCATGATTCGAAATCTCGGAACCAGAAATCAACCGATAATTTTCGGAATCGGTCATCAGTCATTTCATCTCAATCATATCGGCAATGTTGTTAAAAGCACTGCGAAGCGCGCGACTCACTCGCGAGGCGAAGCGAGGCGCAAGTGTGCGCCCTGCTGCCCATGCGAGGTGCACGGTTAACGCGAGGCGCGCGCTGAGGTGCAACGAGGTGCGTGCCTCACTCAGACCTTGGACAAACCTCGGTCCCAACCCACTTTAAATGGGTTTACCAGGATCCAATTAAAAAAGAAGGGAGAGAGGCCCCATCCCATCCCCTCAACAATAGCAGTGAAAGATGAAATCCCCAACTTGAGATCTAGGGTTAATGCTATATCCTCTTGCGATGATGTGGTGGTATTCTCCCTTTCTGTTATAGTTGAGGCTCTTTGGTGAACAATGTTTTTGGTTCTTTTTTTAGATTGTTTAGTTTTTTTAGAATCACTTTCGGCCTTCTCTTCTCTAGTGCTGCTCTCGTTGTGGTTGACACTGTCTTCTTTTAAAGTTCTTCCTTCGCCTCCTTCAACTTTTTATAGCTGCTACTCCTGCTGTTGCTGCTGTTTTACTTCTCTCCTTTGCCTCCTCCATCTTCTCCGCAGCTGCTACTGCTGCTTTCTTTGTTGTTGCTCCATTTTTTCAGTCTTCTCTCAGCATTTCTGCTATTAGCTGCTGTTGCTAGTGCTATTTTTGCTCGTTTTTGTTCTCTCTTATATCCTGATGTTGTTATTGTTGCTTTTAGTGTTGTTGCTCTGTCAAGTTTTATTCACTGCAAACCTGTAGTAATGATAATTTATGTTAGTTCTTCTTCGTCTATTGTCTCTATGAGCTCTTGTTACCGTTGCGCCTCACTTGCACATTAGGCCCTTTCTGCCTAGTTTTGCGCCTTGTGCCTTAACAACACTGCATATCAATCTCAGGCAAAAAATTAAAAAAATTAAAAAATGTTTAAAAGAATGTTTAGCTAATTAGTATCATTTTAACATATTTTAAGAATAATTCATGAAATTTAAATCACATTTTGGCTAAGTTTACAAAACATAATATCTTCTCAATTTATAATGAGAGATTTAATGAATTGAGTAGCTTTAAATGTCATGTCCAATATCTTTTCAATTTATAAAATAGGAAAGTTGATTATTTAGTAAAATTTTCTTATAATACATGTTCATGTGTTCCCTTTGGATTTCTCGTTTTGAATTATACGATAATATTCTTCTCATGTTACAAGGATTAGAAATTTAAGCATTTTCATGATTAATTGCTATTGCTACAATTTTCCTAAAGTATACACCTAAAATTAGAGGTGGCATGTGTATTTATTACTATCTAGTCTTATATAAATATGAAATAAAGTGTTCATATAACAAAATTTATTAGAGAATTAATTAACAACAAAATTTATTAAAAAGCTCTGCCCTCCATGCACCCCATCTCTCTCTCGATCCCCCGATCTTTCTCGCCTATGTAGCATGGACACGGACACATGTGTCGGACACGAGACGGGACACGATAAAATCCAAAAAAAAGATATGGGGATACGACAAACAATCTTTTATTATTATTATTATATAGATATATTTTCTCTTCCTGTTCCTAATTTTACGATTTTCTCTCATACTTTCAAAGAGGTGCATTGTCTTCAACTTTTTCAACGATACTTTTCAAAGTTGACATTTCAACACAACTCTACTTATGTGAGTAGAATAATGAATAATCAACTTTTAAAAAATAATCAAACATGACTATTTAGTTTTATTAAAGCTAAGACGGAAAACAAAATAAAATTTAGCTAATTTACATCAATAGCTTCTATAAAGTAACAAACAAAAAAATCTAAAAAAAAAAATCTAACTAATACCTCATCTAGTTCATGATGCGTGTAAATTCTACTAACATATTTGCTTATGTCAGAACGATATTTTTTCATGTTTATTTAAGCGATATGTGAAGATATCAAATACATGATCTTTAAATTTTATTTAATGACGACACGACGTTGGACACGGTGCAGACACGTGATTTTATGGTTGTCTAAAATCCGACACGACATCAGAGTGTTCGAAACGTGTCGGGCAAGTGTCGGTGTCCGACACGGACACGACACTCACTTTAAAGTGTCTGTGCTTCATAGTCTCCTGATCCCCTGATCTCTCTTGCGGTCTCTCCCTATGAGTTTTCTCTGATATCTCTCTCTGGTGATCTTTCTCTACCCTATATCTCTCAGGCGATATCTCTCGACAATCTCTCTCCTCACGCCCTCTCTCTTGACAATCTCTCTCCTCATGCCCTCTCTTCCCCCTGTGGTGACATCCAGCTGCAAGCTGATGAGGAAGAAGCTACTGCACGCTTTCACACTGCTTGAATTAGGTTCATATCGGTATGTATTTGCATCGTATCGATTGTATTGGCCGATACGAGCTGATATTATCTTTGTATCGACGATTCGAAGCCGATCTCACTGGCTCCGATTTTGTAATCCTGATCCTGTGTTGGGGTTGGCTGATTCCGATACGATTAAGCTAATTCGTATCGAAATCGGCCGATATTTTGAACCATGCTCTAAAGTATATGCTATACTTCTATTCAAAGTGACAGATTCAAACTAAAATTCTCATTTATGTAGGCATTGAAAGCAAATTAGCTTGCAACTCCATCTAACACTTAAAAATGTGGGTGTTTTAGGATAGGGGTGGGGAAGAGATAAGACAAGTAAAGAGAAGGGGGGCTGGATAGGGAAGATTGGTGAAAATATGGGTGTGAAGGGAAGGATACAAGAGGACCACAAGGAGGGCAATATGTGAAAAACTAGGTTGCACACACACACACACACACACATATATAATTGAATTTTTTCTTTCCTTGTAATCTCTTATCCCCTCAATCTTTTGATGTCCTATTTTTCATTTACCTTTTGACAATTCATTATTGGTACCTTTTGGACCTCAGCATTTACTTTTATATTCATTTTACTAGGCTACTCGTGATCTGTAATATCTTTATAACATTGTCTTGCATCATATTTGGTGTATTTTTTATGTTCTATTTTCTGCCAATTGTTTGTTTGTACTTTCCCCCGAGTTCTATCTTGAAATTATCTCATTAATTTGAGAATTCTTAGTTAGTTTCTTTATTTCCTTTTATAGTGCATACATCCATAATTACTATGACATGTTGGACATGAATTCTCAACTGTTTAAATGGCGGGCATTCCTTATAAAAGTTATTAGGATGTCATCCAGCTTACGAGAAAAATAAAGTTGAGATTATTGCTATATTATTAGAATATCCTTGTATACCAACTCATTTAATAGGTGACTTCTCAAAAATTTAATGATCTGACAAATATTTACTTGCTTCATATGACCATAAAGTATTTGTTATTATCAGTAAGGGTGTTCTAGTTTAATAGTATTAGATTATTGCACGTGCGATGCATGTGTTAAAAGAAAAACAATCAATATCTTAGTGAAAAAAATTTAGATGAAAAAACTATTTAGTTGAAATTTAGATATCAAATACTTGTATATTCTGAAAATAAAATTATAGAATTCATAAATGAGTAGTATTGAATTAAATAACTTTTAATTTGAATGATATAGTAAATGTGGCGTGGAAACAATTGAAAGCTATTAAAAAGTCGCACCCTATAATAATAACATTCAATGACAGGATACCATGGAGTTTAATGTTAGTTGTATAGTAACTTTTAATTTTTTATTTTGACAAAATATGTAAAGAGACATGAGAGTAGCCGTGAGGCAACTGTTAGGGCTCGAGAGTTTGCATTAAATAGTAGAGTGTTAGATTTGGATATTAGATTATTGGGTAATTGGGCTTAGGCCCATTAACCATCATCTATTGTACTCTATATATTACTTTCCTCTATAATGAAAGATTAAGCTTTGAGGTTTATTTGCTAACATGGTATCAGTCGGTAGTCTATATTGGTACCTTCCTGAAAACAGACCATGGATGAGGAGATGAATGCTCTTGTTTCTCGAGAAACTTGGAAGTTGGTCTCTACACCCTGATGCAGTTGTTGTGGGTTGTCACTAGGTTTATATTTTGAAATATCGCCCAGATGGTTCGGTATATCGGTGTAAGGCCAAACTTGTTGCCAAAGATTATACTTAGAACTAAGGCCTGGATTACTTTGAGACATTTTCACAGTTGCTAGGTTGGACTCTATCTGAATTCTATTTTTTATTGCTGTCAACCTGTCGTGGCCTTTGTTCCAACTGGATGTCAAAAATGCCTTCTTGTAGGTGATTTGAAGGATGAGGTATATTGCTTAGGGGGAGAATAAAGTCTATCGTCTCAGGAAGCAATATATAGACTCAAGCGGAGTCCACGGGTATGGTTTGAGAGGTTTAGCTTCACCTTTTTTGGCATTGTTTTTCATTATTGTCACTCAGATCACTTTGTCTTTGTTCAGTATACTAAGTCTGACTTAGTAATTCTGGCAGTCGGGAGTAATTCTACTGGCCTAGTGGAAACAAAAGAGTATCTTAGGCGTTATTTTGTGACCAAAGACATGGGTAAGCCTAAATACTTTTTGGGATTGAGGTTGCACATTGTAGTGGACATTTTTCGGTCTCCCTCAAGATTATAACATGACTCGCGACAGAGGGGTACTTTAGGAAATCGGCAACTATTCCATCAGAATATATTTATATCTACAGATGGGAGCCGGTTACGCCCTTGGAATGAAACTGGTGGTTATGGATAGATGTAGATTTCCCTGCATGAGATCCCCACCAATCCTGGCAGTTACGAAGATCTTGCACATTCAAATCTTGTGGTTACAACCGTCCATGATATTCGCATCACTACATCACCGACCAAAGATAAATTCTTTCTTTTCCAACAAGAAAGGAGGAAGAAAAAGGGTAACCTTTGAGCACTTGTAATCACAACACACTCTGCTACCACTGTAATTCTTTCTACTTATAGTGAACTTTCGCTTCTTCGTGATTTTTTTCACTTTGGGTTTTCACGTAAATTCTTTGTATTATCTGTGTTTCTGATTTTTGCATGCTCACTCATTTACTTGTGGGGAAAAAAGTTCTCCGAGATTTTATCCACCACAAAATGGTGCTTTTATTGAGATCTCTTAAGTAAACGCTCAAAGTTCCCTCCCCTTTGCCAAACACTTTCAAGCTCCCTTAAATAGTCTCGCAAACGACAATGACCCCTCAAAAAATGCCCCCTCACAGACCGCTGTCTCAAGCGCCACCTCCAAAGGCAAGATCATCATCAATAGGGGCACGGGTCCTGTTGATCTCCATCCCTTGAATCCTGACAGTTTCTTGAGTGAGTCAATGATGAGCCCTCGTCCCCGATAATTACTCTGAGCGAGCAGCCAACGAGCACGAATTTTGGCTGCCCACTGAGGGATAACTCCTCCAGATGTTGACCCCTATGCAGAAGCGGCTAGATGAGAAGAGGCAGAGGCCGCGAGCGCGAAAAAGCCGCTATGGAGAGAGATGCGCTGCCCGTGTCCACAACCAGCTTCTCACCCAGATCGAAATCCTCAAAGGGCCAAACAAGAAGATCTGACGTGAAGGAATCTCATCCTTCACCACTACGTGCGATGGATACTACCTACACGAGGGACAGCAGGAGGCGTCGTTGATCCGCACCCCACGTCGTGAGGAACACTTCGATGAGAGCAAGCCTTCTAAGCCTGTAAAGACACCTCGCGTGAGGATCTCGTGGAGATGGTCTTAAAGCGAATCCACGAAAAGACGGGGTAACCTCGCGGTGGCCTAGGACCATGGTTCACAGTCGCGGTGTCGGCCGCTGACTCTGTGGGCACTGAGACGGATCGGTCTCGGCGACTCGGGTCGGTCTCGGGTGATACGCGCAAAACGCTACATGGAAAGCTCAAAATTTTTTGAAAAAATCACGACAAATCTTAAAAAAAATGTAGACATCCATATTCATGTATCACATGTTCAAAACATATTACCTAGCACACTAAATAAAGCAAAAGCATAAATACACGCGTCGTCGGTAGAAGCATATCAAAATGCATGCACAATATAGTAAATTGCACAAACTACATTCATAAATACATGTTAATGTAGTTATTTTCATATTGAATTGCGATAAAGCACAAATCATCATCATAATCATCTCTGCGGTAAGTAAATAAACTGATACTAGTGCTCATATATATCTCAAGTTGTGGTCTGTAGTCATGGACATACGTCACACCATAATGTTGGCCTGATGTCAAACTCAGCATTTGCATATGGCGTTCAAGACTATAAGTTCCTCCATTAACACTACTATTGTTAAACTCATTATTGTCATCATCACCACCGCCGCCATCACCGCCATCACCGCCATCATTGTCATCATTATAATCACTATCTTCACCATCATCACTACTAGAACTGGATAAAACCCTCACATCTTTACCACCACCATCATTATCTGCTTCTCTTATATCTCGGAGGGGGGAGAGGGGGGAGAGATCGTAAACAGGAAGAGAGATGGAGGGGGAAGGGAACGAGGCAGAGAGAGACGGGAGATGGAAAAGGAGAAAAAGAGAGTGGGTGAGAGAGGGAGGGGGAGAGAGAAATAGAGGGAGGGGGAGGGAAAGAGACAGAGACAGATGGGAGTTAGAGAGGGGGGAGGGAGAGAGCGAGTGAGAGAGGGAGGGGGAGGGAAAGAGACAGAGAGAGGGAGGAACATCACCTGGGGCTGGGGAGAAGCGGCCGACGACTATTGGGGCGGCGGTGGAGTCCAGATCTGAGCGGCGACGATTAGGCAGCAGTGACGATCTCCAGATCTGAGCGAGAGAGGTTTCTTTTTTTTCTTTTTATTTCTTTATATCCGTTCGCCACGGGTGAATATACGTTTCGAGCCGACTCGACCGAGAATCAGAGTCGACTCGGTCAACTCGGCCGAGTCACGACCTGAGTCGACTCGGTCGACTCGGCCGAGTCACGATCGATTCGGCCTTGAATCGGTCGAGTTGATCGAGTCAACTCTGATTCTCAGCCGGGTCGGTCTCCTCTGAGGAGTCGACCGACTCGTAACTCGGACTCGTCTCGGAGCGGGTCGAGACGGATACGACTCGGCCGACTCGTCTCCGACTCGGCCCCGTCTCGGTCGAGTCCTTGAACCATGCCTAGGACCCTCCATCCTATAAATCTCCGATTCTCCTCTTTCAGAGATCACATTCTCCTCTTTCAGAGATCACATCCCACCAGTTTCCGAAGAAGTTCGTGATATTGAGTTTCGATTGCTACATCGGAGTGACCGTCCCCATCCAGCACCTTCGAGCTTATCAGGTCAAGATGGCGGCTCACTCCCACGACGACTTTCTCATGTGTCTAGCGTTTCCATCTAGCGGGCATGGCCTTGGACTGGTTCTATTTGCTTCCTCTGTGATCTCTCAGAAGCTTCGACGAGGTCAGTGATGCCTTCTTCAACCAATATGCCCACACGGCAGGAGTTCAAGAAGAATAGCAACCATCTCTTTATAGTTAGGATGGAGCAAGGAGAAACTCAAGTGCTACATCAGTCATTTCCGGAGGCTGATGGTCCTAGTTTATAACTGCACTGACGATGTCGCCGCGACTACCTTCATTGCCAGATTTGAGATCAATCATTCCTTCTACAAATTCTTGATGAAGCATGACATCACCAACATGAAGAACATTCTGTCTCGAGCTCAGAAGTATATACAGTTGGAAGAAGCAACAAGGAATACAACGAACCGCTCCACCAAGTATGAAACCGAGGCTTCACACAAGACTCAAGGATATAACCGGGGGCATGACGCTCATGAGCTGGCGGATCGAACCCCTTGCAGAGCCAACTCTGAGTTTTCAGGACGGATGCCGACTTCACCCCACTAAAGCTTCCTATTGACAAAGTCTTCCGCGCCATCGAGGCCAGCCCTGGGTGAAGCGCTTGAAACCACTCTAGAATGATCCAGCCCGTCCTGGAGCAAAGAAGTACTGTTCCTACCATGATAGCTGAGGGCACCACACTATTCAGTGTTGTGCCCTCTAGAAGCATCGAAGATCTTGTTCGTCAGGGATACCTCAGAGAGTTCATTCTAACTCTCAGAGCAACTTCTGAAGCCGAACAACGAAAGGATATCCCGTATAAGATAATCGATTGAACGCAGAAAGACTCGAAACATATTGTTGAATGTAAGCTGTTAATCATCGAATGAAGTTTTCATTCTCTCTTTTACTTTAAATATCATAGGGCATATGCATTGCTCTCATTCAACTTTGGATGGATTAACTTGCTCCATCACAGACTCGATCTCGCTCCGGATGGCTAACTCGCCCCATCTCGAATTTGGTCTCATTCAGCTCCGGATGGATTAACTTGCCCCATCGCGAACTTGATCTCACTCCGAATGCTAACTCGGCCTATCCCAGACTTGATCTCATTTAGCTCCGGATGGATTAACTTGCCCCACCGCGGACTCGATCTCGCTCTGGATAGCTAACTTGCTTCATCCCAGACTTGGTCTCATTCAGCTCCGGATGGATTAACTTGCCCCATCGCAGATTCAATCACACCTCACATGATTAACTTGCCCTGTCGCGAACTCAATCTCGTTCCGGATGAACTAAATGCTGCTCGGCATGCATATTGTGTATTACCCCCGATGACTTGACCGCGCAGATCGACCCGTGTAATAACTCTGCGTAGGGCAAAGAAATCATCAAGGCATTTGGGCTCCGCAACATAACACTGTATACTCAAGTGGGATTAACCTTCCCCCATTGTGGACCTGTCAAGTTTCATGCCAGACTGACGACGGTGAAATCAGGACGAGACCGGAAAAATGGTTGGTTCCACTCCTTCGGCTTTCAGTTCGCAAGCTCTGGGAAGCGGAAGAGTTGGAGGCTGTAGTGAACATTTTTCGGCCTCCCTCGAGATCACGTGTGTCTCGCGACAGAAGGGTACTTCGGAAAATCGACAACTATTTCATCAAAACAGATCCATATCCCCTAGAATTAAGGAGTCAGTTACGCTTTCAGCATGAAAGAGTTGGTTACGCCCCTAGAATGAAGGAGATGGTTATGGATAGATGCAGATTTTTCTACATGAGATCCCTACCAATCTTGGTGGTTATGAAGATCCTGCACATACAAATCTTGCGGTTACAATCATCTATGATATTCACATCCACTACATCACCTGCTAAAGATATAAATATCCCTACTTTTCCAATAAGAAAGGAGGAAGAAAAGAGTAACTCTTAAGCACTTGTAATCACAACACACTCTGCTATCACTGTAATTCTTTCTACTTATAGTGAACTCTCACTTTGGGTTATCCACGTAAATCCTCTGTGTTATCCGCGTTTCTGATCTTTCCATGCTTACTTGCTTGTGGGGAAAAAAAGTCTTCCGAGATTTTATTCACCACACACATCAAAAACATAGTGTAGTTCTCTCTCAACGGAAGTATGTCTGCTGCTCTGGATCTTCTAGAGGAGACGGGACTTTTGGGATATAAACCTGCTAATACTCCAATGGAAACCATTTGATGGTAGTCACACTCTTGATGTTCCAAGAAGGTATAGAAGATTGATTAAAAAATTGATCCATCTCACAGTTGTTAGGCTGGATATAACCTTGGCTGTTGGGGCGCTGAGTAATTCATGCATCAGCTTAGAGAGGTTCATTGGATAGCTGCACTAGGAATTCTGGCTTATGTCAAAAGCTCTCCATGAAAAGGCTAGTTGCATAAGAAACTTGAACATGTACGCATTTCTGGATACTCTGATTCTGGTTATGCTGGTGACGAGGGGATAGAAAGTCTATTACTGGGTATTGCGTCTTTGTTGGAGAAAACATTGTGACTTAGATGAGTAAGAAATAAGATGTGGTCAAGGTTTTAAATATCGGATATCGGAATCGTATCGGATGTTGGTTTTTCATATCGGATATCGGATATCGGGGATACGCGTGCATATCAGGCGTTCATATTGGACACTATATATAATAAAATATTGATAATTAAGAGTTGATTTAGAGTCATACATATCATCTACCTAATAAAAATGATGTAATATGCTTGCAGAGACAGTAAAAAACAATGTATATTTATACGCAGTTGTGTAATAAATAAGTTATTTCATATCGGGTAATATATCAGATATTTATCGGCCAATATCGGACAATTTATCGGCCGATATTTCAAATATCGGCCGTTTTTCGCTGCAAACGATATGGCGAACGATTTTCCCATATCGTATCGGCAGCAGGCAAAAAAGGAGATATCGGACGATATCTCAGCTGTATCGACTGATATTTAAAACCGGGGATGTGGTATCTCAATCTAGTGCAGAGGCTGAATATAGAGCTGCGGCTCATACTGCCTGGAGATGATGTGGTTGAAGAATCTAATGATGGAGTTTGGTTTTATACAGCATGGACCTATGCCTATGCATTGTTGTAATTAGGCTGCAATTTATATTGCTTAGAACACTGTGTTTCATGAGAGGACTAAGCACATTGAGGTTAGCTATCATCTGGTCAAAGATGCTTGGACCAAGAAGGTGGTTTCTCTTCCGTTCACACAATCCTCAAAGTATTTGGCAGATCTTCTTACCAAAATGGCTTCACTACATGTGTTTTTTAATTTATGTAGCAAGCTGTGCATGATAGATATCTATGCTCCAGTTTGAGGGGGAGTGTTAGATTTGGATGTTAGATTATTGGGTAATTGGGTTATTGGGCTTAGGCCCATTAACCACTATCTAGATGCTCTATATATTGCTTTCCTCTATAATGAAAGATTAAGCTTTGGGTTTTATTTGTTAACATAGAGAAATAGTGATCACAACACAGGATTGTAACCCTTTAGAATGCGTTTTTGTTTCCATGTACATGGTTACTGCTCTATGTCATACAACAGGCATTGGCGACTGACAATGCCAGGACATGGGTAATTATGCTTGTCAGGTTGCAGATTGGTAGAACACAGTTTTTATACAAAGGCTTGCAGAAATTCTTGTTTACATATTGTCGGTTAGAATATTGATTATGATTACCTTCAAAAAGAAAATATGAGTATAACTACATCTTTTTTCTTTGTATAGACAAATTGGTGGCGGGTCTATAACCACAGAAGTTCAGAGTTATATTTTGGAACATTGTATTAACAATGTAAGTACTATGACAACATATTTTTGTAACTGGTCTGTTCGTACTTTTAACTATTTCTGATTTCAGATTGTAATATGTACTAAAATCTTCCAAATGTTGTTTTCAATAATTGGGGCTATTTGGTTTCACAAGCTTGTTACATTTTTATAAAAACAGCTGGCAAGTAAATAGCAATGTGAAATATTGCAGTTGTTCTTCATGGGTACTTTTGAACAGATTCCATGAACATATGGTTCATGCTCAGTGGGAGAGCTGGAATTTTAATATAGTATATTATATTCTAATGTATTGTAAAAACACTTTTTTTTTCTTCTGATTTTATGTGAAAATTTCTTGATTTGATCCTTTATTTCATGAGTGCATCTAAACAAATCTTACATGATTTGGTTCATCCTAGGCAGCAGAGCTAGGATATTACTATGGGGTAGCAGAAAACACTTGATATGAAAAATAGTAATCTAAAATAACTTAGTATAAAAAGATTTTTATCTATTTAAAGGATATTATGCAATATGTAATCTAAAACCGCCTCACACTGCCGATGACCTCGATCTCTTCCCCGACAGTCCTCGCGCCTTGTCCTCGTGCTTCGCCCGAGCACCATCGCTCGACGTCGTGTTCGCCGCTAGGTCATTGCCACCACAACCTTGCTTCCAATTGCGTCACTGGCACGTCGACAACCTCGCTCACCATCTTAGATCAGTTATCGACTTGTGTTGGAGTTCGAATCCAACTCGGGTTCAATTTAGGACCCGACCCGAACCTAACCAACTCTACTTTGGGTTTAAGTGTTCAGGTCCGACCTGATAGAGACTCGACCCGACCCGCAACAGACTTCGTCGACTTCAACTCGTCCCCGTCTTCTTCCTCTCCTTGCACTGTTGCTGAGTTGAGAAACCAATTCGAGTTCATAACTCAATCCGACCCAATAGCGATCCGAATTCCCACCAACTCTAGTTTGTGTTTTAGTTAGCAAACCTGATAACCGTTGCAACCTGAATCTACCAGCTTCAAGTCGACAGACCCGACCCGCTTCAATTAGGATCCGCAATAGTGCAGACCCAACCCTCACTACATTGTGGACCCGATAAGCCAAAACGGACCCGTTAAGCTTCAGGTTTCATTTTTGGGTTGTTCCCGGCCATCTAGAGTCCAATTCCTGCCGTTCTTGAGTGTTTGACTCATATAAGACAAAGCTACGCATCCAACAACTATCAGTAGGATACTGGGTAGACATGATCCTCAGTAGGTACAGTTTTAATGTAGATCGGTTATTTTTGAGTCTGATATTTGATATCTGAATTTTAATTGACTTTACTGCTGTCTACTTATATTGATGAGCTTGTGCGTATCTGTTCACCCTTAATCTGTTAGTCTAAATCTTGATCGTAGAATCTTTGCATGCATAATATATTATTTTTAGTTGATTCACGATTAAATTGGATTAGTCTACTCATGTTCGTTGATTAAACAATTTGCTAGTATTATTAGCCTTTAATTCTTCTTACCCACGATCGCAACTTGTTGGTGAAGCGTGAGTTTAGTGATTTTATTGCTATTTTTTGAATACTTATACACGTTTCACATCAATTTGGTATTAGAGCACGATTAGGGCATGATTTGCATCATTTAGGCACTTACTAGATTTTTTTCTTTTTTATATTTAAATTTAATTTGATAAAAAAATCAAATTCCCATTGCAAACAAAACCCTAGTTTTATTCATAAAACAAAAAAAAAAGAGAGACCACAGAGCCCGACGCCAACCTGTTTCCTCTCCTTCACGCAACCTCTCTCTTCTCTCTCTCTCACGGACTCCCCCCTCCTGTCTCTCCCCCTCACCCTCGCCAGCGGCCATCAGCCACCAGCCCAACGTCCTCCCAACTCCCCTCCCCACCTCGCCCTCACATCATTGTCTTCACGTCTTGGTTTGCTTCTCCATCAACCGCCACTAGCACCACCTTCGCGAGTACGAGCTAGTGGCCCTTGGCTTGCCTTTCTCTCCGCCAACCGTCCACTTTGCCATTGCCCCTCTCGTCGGTGTCGTGCCCTCATCCTTGCTCATCAGATCACGAGCTCGACCAACGAGCTGATCTTCCCTTGATCTAATCTAACCGGTTGCTTCACGTGTCGTCCTCGTCACTAGCGTTCCATCGCTTTCGTCTAACAGCTGCGACCACTCTGCTTGCTGCTGCTGCGTTATCGACTGGCCAACAAGCCACCACCGTTCTCATCTGTGCTGACTAGGGCCATACCAGTCTTCTCCATCTGGCGCAGATCAGAAGTGGCTGCCACCCTGCCTTGTCTTCACTGCTGTCACCTGCCTCACCTTCAACAACTGCTGCTGTCATGACCGCAAACTAGACAGAGCTTCCTGCCATCTTCAACAACTGCTGCTATTGCCCTGATTGCCGACCAGCCATAGCCGCCTGCCTTCTTTCACTGGTTACGCTGTCGGACTTTGACTTTAGCACAACAACACGACATCTGTCACTGAAGGAACACTGGATCAATAACAAGTACACTAGGAACAATAGCAACAAAAACCTGAGAACAGGCTTCTCAGTTGGTGAGTTTTTATTTCAGCAATCAGATTATTAGTTGGATTATACAGTAATTTTATCTCTAAGAATTTTATCATTATTTCTGCTGTCACTGCTATTGTGAGATTGTGTGTTCTGTTTAAACTTGTGATCTAAAGTTTCAACATTGCGAGTAGAACGGTTACACTCATAACTGAGTATTATGTTGATTTCTAGAATTGTTTAAATTATGCCCGTAGCTGATTGTTAAAATCCATCGGTTAATGTAATTTAAATTATTTTCCTGTCAAGATTGTAATTTTGGTGAAGCGTAGCGAGTTCGAATTTATCACTGATCTCTTGTATCACACGCACACACGTTTCACATTAATGTTACTTTGTGATATATTTCAACAATAAATACATGACTAATTATGTAGTTATCTCAGTTATTTATGTAACGAATGCTTGGTTATTCTGATCCACATACTGAGCACCACATGCTATCCATTATTTTTTAAAAGTTCATTTGTTTCTGTTGAGATCATGGTTTCAAATATTTGGCTGATCTCGATATATATCAGCAATATCGTATCGACTTTTGAGGTACCCGATACGATATCAACAATATAATATCGGCCGATATCAAGGCCGATATAGGCAGTTTGGCTGATCAAGGTTCTAAATATCAGATATTGGGATCGTACTGCATGGGGTTTTTCACATCGGATATCGGATATCGGGGGAGATCAGGAATACGCGCGCATATCGGGCGTTCATATCGGACACTATATATAATGAAATATTGATAACTAAAGTTGGTTTAGTGTCATAGATATCATTTATCTAATAAAAATGATGTAATATGCATGTAAAGACAGTAAAAAATAATGTACATTTGCACGCTGTTGTGCAATAAATAAGTTATTTCATATCGGGCGATATTTCGGGCGATTTATCGGCCGATATCAGGCGATTTATCAGCCGATATTTCAAATATCAGCCTTTTTTGTTGCAAACGATATGGCGAACGATTTTCCCATATCGTATCGGTAGCAGACAAAAAAGAAGATATCGGACGATATCTCGGCCGATATTTAAAACAAGGTGGCTGATATTGCTGATCTCAACAAATTATTGGCGATATTGATTCTATAAACCATTAGCCGATAGCGATATCGATACTGAAATTTTAAGCCATGGTTGAGACAAAGGGCCTGTTTGGTTGACAGTGGAAGTGAGGAAGAAAGGAAGTGAGGAATTGGTATTAGTTCCCTTTGGAACTTGGGAATTGGTTAGTAAGTTTTCCGGTGTTTGGATGTTGGTAGGAAGTGTGATTTGGAAAATGTTATGTCTTTTCCGGTGTTTGGATGGTAATGTGAAAATGAAAGTGGAAAAGTTGACCACAAAGTTGACCGCAAAATAATATTAAATAAAAATTGATTAAGAAAAATAAAAAATAGACTGTAACTAGAATGCAAGTGAGATTTACATGATCAAAAAAATAACTGTTTTGTGTTACAACTTATTATAAATGAGATTTACATGACCACAAAATTAACTGTAGCACTTTGGAAGTGAGGAAATGGTTGTATAAAAGAGAAAAGAGAGAAGGAAAAGGAGTTTTTTTTATTTTCCTTTTCCGGTGTTTGGATAGATAGGGAAGTAAGCAATTATACTTCCTCATTTCCTTACTTCCGCCCACTTCCTTGCATCCAAACACCCCCAAAGAGAAAAATGATACAAAAGAGAGATGGTATAAACCCCCTGACTATGGGTGATGCCCTTATTTTACATAGCATACAAGTAATACATGTCCTAATAGAAATTAAAAAAACTACAAACTAACAAAAAAAAAAAATCTCTGTGGAGGGGTAAATTCTCCGGGGAAGTTATCTACACTCAAATTGTAGTGGGATTTGTGTGGGGGAATAAAAAGCAATGCAAAAATACAAAATTTTACATGAAAATCAAATTTTAGAAATACCATGGGAGAGCGAAAGAATTCACTATTTTTAAGAGGTTACAGTGAATTCTGCAGAGGTAGAACTTTGTGGTAGTCTCAAATTATAGTGGGACAGTAGTTTGAGGAGGATGATATCAACCTTTCGTGGGAAGTCCTGGCCCTTTCTCTTCGTCCATCTCCCAATGTATATATATCCGGAGAGTCTTCATTGGTAGTGCGAGTCATGTCAAGTTCAATAACCGCATGATCTGCACGTTGCTATTCTTTCATAACGGCTTGGATTATGCTCTTGATTTCGGGGTGATTTCTGCTATCTTCTGTAACAGCCTGCGCTGAAGTAGGAGTTATTGTAACGTTTGAAACGTGAGATGATCGGATGGTGTAACGTACTCCATGAATGTAGGCGGATATCAGTGAGGTCGGTTGCTGCGGCCATCTTGCTCGTGATGGTAGGATTGCTCTTGGAGTGGCGACGCTCTCAGAAGGAGTGCCCTCGGGGCAGTAGATTCCTTGGAAGGAGTGTCCTCGGGGTCTTTGATTCTTTGGATGGAGGAGTGTCCTCGGGGACAACTGGGCGATGTTCTCAGGGAGAAGCTCTTGGCTTACCCTCTTGTGTGTCTTCGGGAGTTTTTGATGAGATGAGGCATGTGTCTTGATCTTGGTGCTAGTCAGAAATTGACAACTACACTATCCTTACTAATATTACAAAATTAACCCTATATTACTCTAATACTCTCCCTCAAGATGAAGCATAGATGGCGGGTTGGGATACATGTGGGAGAGGGGTGGTGCTATCGATTGGGTTTGAGTGGTTCTGTTGTTGATAGATTGGCAATGGTGGTTAGGTTTGGTTTTCTGTGGTTGAGGGGTTCTTGAGGGGCTTGGTTGGGTTCAGGTGGTTGGATTCAAAAGACAAAGAATGAAAGAAGAAGAATAAAGTAGAAGGGAAGGAGAGGGTGAAGGAGGTGGCTGTAGGGAGAAAGAAAAGGAAGAAAAAGAGAGAAGAAAAAAGAAGGCAGAAGAAAAGGAAAAAAAAGAAGTAAAAAAGAACTTGATTAAAAGAAGAAAAAAATATCTAGAACTAGAAGAAAAAATATTTTTGAAAGAGAGAGCTAGTGCTTTGATACCATATCCAGATGAAGAGAAAATAATGCACTCAACCCTTTTGATATAGCATAAAAACCATAGTTTAAAATCTCGGTTTTCGCTGTCGGCCAATAATTTTTAGTTCCAATATTGCAATATTGGCTTTCAGTATCGGCAATATTGATTATATTGGCAATATCGGCCCCAGTATTGCCAACAAGTGGGGGTAAGGTTTTCCTATGGACAAAGGAGTAAGTGACTGCTCCCGTGACCCCGTCACTCAGATTGCTTTGGAGCAGTCAAGTTTTGTGGGTTGAAGGTTTGCTGTGCTAAGTTTTGTGCCTTCAATGTGTTATACGTTAATTGCATTGCAAATTGACAGGAAGTTGTGAGTTTGTTGTACATTTTCGATGCTGCAGAGAATTTATTAGCTGGGTTTTGGTGGTTGTTTTGGAAGTGTAGTTTGGCTGTAAAGTTGGATCGTTCAGGAATTGTGAGATTGTACATGTCTCTATGCACACTGTATGAAAGAAGTGATATATTTTGCTGCCTTTCAACTAAATTCTTATTGAGCTACAAATTGTTGCCCCACATGTATATAGGGATAAACTTGTCCCCAGTATTGCCCGACATTTGAGGATTAATATCATATTGGGTACCTCAAAACCCGATACAATATTGCTCATATATATCGGAATGAGATGATATTTGAAACAATGATAAATTTTAAACAATACATATCCTAGTAGAAATATGAAACTACAAAACAAACAAAAAAGATACTATTTTTATTAGTATTACAAAATTAACTCTGTACTACTATAGTATTTTCAATTTAGTAGAAATATGAAACAACAGAACAAAAAAAAAAGATCCTTTTTTTTTGTTAGTATTACAAAAATAATTCTATACTATAGTATTTTCAATTTATAAACTGTTGGTTTGTGCAATGGGAAGTCAATATGCTGTAAAATTCATTTCTCAAATTTCAGGGATGCAATCTCAAACCTTTTAGTCTTCATTGCAAGATAGATCGATGTATGCATGCTCTTATTTGACTTAGACTGATCTAAGAAAGCATCATGATAAAGAGTGTGCGTTTTTACGCGATTCTTACATAAATAACATAATCCTTTTATTTTTTCCACTTTCTAGCCCTCATTATGCTTAGCAGAGGAGTACACCTGCCATCCTCGAACGTCTATTCATGTGCGCATTGAAGACTGGTTCTTCAGAGTTGTGCCACCAGTATTCTTTTAAATGTTTCTTGTCATAGTGATGTCAGCTAGGAATTGCAGCAGTTTGGACTATCATCCTTTGCTATCCCTAGGTATGTCATGCATTGTAACGATAGTGCACACTATTCTGTTAAATGATATACTATAAATAAAAACTAGGACACTTAAGGCCCCTGGCTATTCTGAATATTTCTGTTTGCTTTAGTTTAGGCATGCATTCTTGAAAAACATGAGCTAAACTAAATTACAAAATTGATGATTTTTCCCAATTAATCTACAACTGTACATTAAATCAAATGTCAAACAATTATTGCCATAATCATCATAACCATCCATGTGCGCCTTTATATAATGGAGAACCTGTCTTGACTGAAGTGGATTTCAATTAGGCATATCTACTGAATATTGATTCTCTCTTTTCCTACAACTACCATGTATTATGTTACTTAGAAACTAGGGATTATCTCCAATATCTTTTTTGCTGCGAGTCCTCACGACTAGAAGCATCAAGCATAGAGGTTGATCAATATATATCTTGCTCACAATTGTCCATGCTGGGGAGCAATATTGCTTGCATGCTCTTGTTTCTTCCAAGATTGTCCTCATTTTGCCACTTGATGGAGGACTGTATACCTGGCTGGTCTCCTCCGTTATGTCACTGTTTTGAGGTGGACCCTATAGCTATTCATTCAGTTATGCCATTCTGATGCATCTGCAGCTATTCCTGCTGTTATGGCATTCCTGTTGCATCTGGATGCTCATTTACATAAGCTTCAAACAACATCTGTTTGATCTTAGCTTGATTTTGAACCAATTTTCAAACTTGGACCCAACTAAATTGATATCTGCCATGACCCTGCATTGCCTATAGTCTAGATGAAGCTCCCTGGAGTTGACAGAAGATATCGTGATCGTTTCTGGAGAAATATCAATAGAAAATACCATAGCTCTTTTCTGGCAGAAGTTCTAAATCCGGAAATTCGTTTCATACTGACATTCCTTGTGTAGTGGCACAATCTATCTGATTATGTTAGTGATGACAACCCCACTTTTTGTACTAATCCCCGTGAAACGTCCATACATATTAGAGTAGAATGCAAAGCAGAGAACTATCCGATATAAAATAATGCAATGTATTGGAATCAAAGAGTGTCAGAAGGCCAACTATGGAGAAAGATTGACGTCACATATGCGTGGAATAATAATGAATGGCTTATAAGTTGCAAACCACTATGTAACCTTTGAACATAAAAAAGGTCTTTACAATGAGATAAAGCTGCTAAAAGAAAGAATAATTTTATGATGGGAAATACATGCAGAATTAACTTGAAGCATGAAGAACATAAAGAGTAGTTGAGATTGCTAAGGTCTGAAGAGAAAAAAAAAGGGATACATAAGAAGCAACAACCTTAAGAGAACTGCTAGCTTAAGTTGCAAAGATGTGACAAGGTTGATTAGTTATTGGGAGTGATATAATGCTACATGGAATTTAAATATCCATGAAGACAGCGAATCACCTAAGGTTGTATATTGCTAAGATAGATTGCGTGACAGCAGACAAGATTTATTTATTTAATTTAAAAAAAAATGTTCAATATCTCACACTCAACAATTTTTAGCACTCAATATAAAATGTCGAAACTTAGCTTTCTGCTTATAAAAGACATCTTAGTTTGCAGTTCATGCATTTTATGTTTTTCTTTATATCCCAACTGTTAAAGCAGCAACAATAACAAAAGAGGAGTCGAAGCAACAAAGCAGTAGCGCCAAAATAACAATTAAACAGCAGCATCAACAGGATTAGAACAAGAAGAGAAGAAGAGCAAAATAGAAGATGTCAACACAGTAAGAAGAAGATAATCAAATAACGAACCACTGCAGCATTAGTGACAAACCAATAGGCAAACTGTAGCAGTAGAAGCCTGAAATAGGGTCTTGTGAAGTGAGAAGTGTAAGAGAGATCTAATTGGATTTAATCCATTTTTAACCTATTATGAAATTGATATCTGACCTACTTATCTGGAGTCGGCTGTTCTGGGCAGTGCCTAGGTGTTGGGCAGCATGCCTAGGATATCTAAGTTATCAAGCTGGTGCCATCAGTTCAATCACCTAACTCTTGGCTGATAGTTCCTAAGATAACTAGTGTTATTGATCACCCTGCAAGTTTACTCCACATAGATGTATGGTAGGGCATGATTCTGAAAGGAAGAAAATTTCATAATCGAAATTATATATAGGATGAATGTTCACAGAGATTTCTGGTGCTGATGATTTAATTCAAAAATAGTTTAATGAAGAAAATGCACTTTTTGCTTCTTTTTTCCTTAATTTACTTCTAAAAACTGATACTCTAGCATGCTCTGTTGTACTTTTAGTTACTTTGAACTTTTCCATGTTTCATTGACACAGGTTGCTGAAGGGATTTCACATAACAATACGTACATTAAGAAATTCTTAAGAAAGTCATAGTTTGTGCTGAATCAACTTGTGAGGATATATTGGATGGCTTGTATGAGCAATGTTCTTATCATATGACTTTACATACGGTAATCCATCATATTGTGTTTTTGTTCTCTTCCTCTCTATTAGTCACATATATCTTATCTAACATTCACTTTTATGCACTACTCTGGGCAAGCTTATGACACTGTCTAATCAAGCTGTACAACAAGCCATCGGTGTTTTTCTTTCCTTTTTGTGTTTGTGTGTATGTCTGGGTGGATGGGTGGTTGGTTGGTTGGTTGTTGTCTATAATGTTGTTGCTACGAGCACGTTTTGTGCTCCACATGGAAAAATGGCTTACTTTCTGATACCTTCGTGTTGACTACCTCTTATTCAAGTTCTTCAGTTGATATATAGGATCATATTCATTTGGAACTCCGAGAAAATATGTGCTAATACTGCCAGAAGAAGAGCCATGCATTATCTTTGTGCACGTTTGGGAAGAAACATTCTGCCTGATTCCCTGTGGTTACACCATTATTCTTTTATTGTTTGTTATACAAATGCCATTAAGAGAAAGAGACTGTTAACCCACTTGTTTATTTCCGAATTTCTTGATTGCCATATTAGTTAAATTGGGTGTTTTTATTAGATTGCCAGTGAATACTAAGGGCCTATTTGAGATTGAAGATATGACTGTCACTATCTCTGTGTGCATGCAGTCTGGTTCAGGTGGGCGTGTGCATGCATGGAACCTCTCCCTTGTCCTTTAATTATTTTTGAATTTGAGTAATTGGTGTACTTTATTCCCTCCTTGATTTGAACCTTGTTCTCCACTTTGTCGATCCTCTTTCCCAATGTGGTCTCCTTCATTCAATTATTGTATTTTCTCCTTTCCTGCATGAAGGCTCCTTTGATATGTGCCTACCTTCTTTTTTTTTTTAATTACATTGCTTATGTGACTTTTACTGTGACTAGCTTAAAGACACATGCAATGCACATATTAGAAAATATGCAATAACTAAAATGATATAAAGGAATGCATGTACAACAATTCATATGAGTTTAATTAGTACAAACCATCACAAATTTTGCAAATCATCTAAGATCTTAATCTGTAAAAACCTTCATAAATTTGTTTCCTGCGATCATCAGTTTACCCATGTAGTTTCTGCTTTATCCTTCTAAAAAGCACCACTTCGCAATTGGGTGAAAATAAAGGTGGAACCAGAAGACAAATTTTAATTCTTCCCAGGAGTTTTACATTCTAATATAGTAGTCAAGTTGTAAGTCTCGGTAAGGAGTGGTTTTTTTTTTTGTATTATTTTAATAACAGAGGCTAAAGGAACTTGAACCTGGGAGGCTGACACTTCTCCTAACTCAACCAACCTTTTTTGTCACAAATCTAGGCCTCAGTTGCGGATATAAAGTGGATAACATGAATTGATGTGAGTACAACATTGAATTATATGAATTGAGGTGTAAAATAGAATATCTGAACCAAGGAAATTAATATGCATGCCTGCGCATCTTATCTAAAGTTTTCTACAAATTCTAATCAAATCTTTTCAAAATAGGATGCGCACTTACATTTTACACCATGCATTTCTAACGGAAACAAAAAGGAAAGGGAACATGAAAAGACAAAATAACGTCAATATCAACTTAAACAAAAAAAGGACGAACATAATATTACAAACAATTCAAGTACGTGCGCCTTACTACATCTATTAAATTTATTATGCTAATGATATACATAATAGACTTCCTTGCTTTTGGGCTTAGAGTGTTTGCAAGCTGTGTCCAAAGGCAATGAGGCTTAAATGGCTTGAATGAAGCTTGAAATCTATGGAGACTTATCTGCATGTATCAACAGAATAACTTTTTTCATTACAACTCTCAGTTACTTCTTTTCCAGTCGAGAAGCATCCAACAAAGTTGGATCATAAAATGATTTGAGTATCAATTTTATTATCAGACTCAAGCAAACTTAGAGCACCAATTCTTATTTCATCAAGGAGAAGAATAGTATAATTAGTACTCAAGAAAATTTGAGGAGAGTTAGAATCCATAAACTTAGATCATAAATTTTTTCTTTACCCAAAAGAAGAACAGAATAAACTTAGGATCATAAAAATAAGATACTGTTTTTTGTGATTGATTTGACAAAATATCCTTTCTCCAACGTCATACTAAATTTGCATCTTGGTGACTTATAATAAGAATCATTGTTGCCAAGAAACTACCAGACTGTTGTCGAGGCGCAAAGTGCAAGTGAACGCAAAGTCTCATTTGAGTTAGGTGCAATTATTATTTTTTATTAATTTGAAAGATTGTAATTAAAGGTAACATCATAAGATACACAATAAATAACAAGTTAACAATTAACAAAATTAATAAAGCAAGAGGTTGCGTACCTATATCATCTGTACGTGCATAAAGATCAATTTAATTGCATAGTATCAAATTATCAATAAGTGTTATACTTAAGTCAAAAAGCTCACAACAAACTAGTAAGTTTATTTCACAAATCAGAATAGATAAATAACAGCCACAAATTCACATATCCATAATTTTAAATAAATACTAGATTTACGATTTTCACAAGTTGACTCATAAGACTGATGTGAAACAGTAAAGTGTGTTACTCAGAAATCAGTGATAGAATAAAACTGTGACATTTCACTAGCAAAACGATCTTGGGTAGGAAAATAGTTAAAACTAATATTGAGACAAATGCATTTTAACAAAATAACACAATCCTAGTGGTACCTTTCTAATCTCAAATATACTGATGCAATACTACATTAAGATGACATAGTTATATATGTAATATTGATGACCAACAATTACAGGATATATTAGGATCTTACAATCTCACTATTTGTGGTAGCATTAAATCAATAAGTAATAGAGGATAGATATCAACTCACAATTAAGAGTCTGGTTAAGAAAATACTTACTAATAATCATAGAGATCTCAGCGACCTAAAGTGGATGTTAGCGTGTAAATCTCGTCGTCATGAAGACAACTGCTCGAAAAACACTTGAATTGGATGCCAGATGTGAGAGATCTGACCCGCAAGCAAAAAAGTTTGCTAAGGGGTCTGTTTGCGGCTGGGACCCGTTACTTTAGCAACCGTGTATGGCACTGTAGCTCGCGGTTTGATGACTTAACCTGACCCTTAGTCTCTTCTTTTGGATGCAGGTATGAGTTGGGTTCTATCTGAAACCCGATTGGACCTTTCTTGTTTCTCTTGCAGACAGTAGACTGTGAGAAGAAAGATCTCGACAGCAGGTTGCGACGATGAGGATGAAGGCGAAAGCTGCGAGAAAGGGAAGGAAGACCGGGTGAGAGAAGACTCGACCCCGTCGAGTTAGGTGGAATAGTGCTCTCTTGCTGTACTAGATCAGTGTGCTGCAGATCATCTTGATCTAGTTGTGAATCAACAGTTGGTGCTTTTTCTTTCCAGCAGATCTAGTACTTGTGAGTTTCGTCAGATTTGGAGGTGATAGTCTTATCCTCTAAAATTTTATCAACTCTCTCTGCTGTAATGTGATGAGTATTTGAGAGTGGACTAAGTGAGAGGGTCTCAGAAAATGGCTTAGAAAATGACTTATCAATCAATGGGTTACAATCAAAACCTTTGTATTCTACAGATCATTACATTGAAAGTACAACTAATGTCATAATCTCTAGAAATCTATAACGTAGGTTTGCAATTCAGCTTATTCAAGATCTTGAAGGGTCCAAAACTGGGGACATGCAACATTTTAGTAGTCCTAAAGGAAACCATTTCGGATAAATCCGAACGATCACATATTTGCCTATGTTAAAAGTTCTAAATATTTTTTCTACTGTCAGCTCGTAAAATGGGCTTCACATTGCTTTATT
>JAVJIF010019487.1:0-95316 GCA_038442645.1 Agave tequilana | reverse complement strand
AAAATTTTTTTGCTCACCGAATTTTTTTCTCGTAGCCGTCACGGCGCCTATTTAGGCCGTTGATTCCGATGAGCCTCAGGGTGGGACCTAGTAACCCCACCCGGATGTGGCTCCCAGCCACGGTGACAGTGGTGAATAAGTGGCACGGTGAGCAAATGGAACTACATCCACCACACTACTCTTCAAAAGAGAAATCTTGCTCTTATTTTGCGGGGTTTTTTTTTCTTTTTATTTCGCGAGGGGGGTAGGGGTGTGAGATTGGTCGTTCGGTTCGGTTTTTATTAGCAAAATCGAACCGAACCGATTAGACTTAGCAACCGAACCGAACCGAACCGACTCAGTTCGGTTCGGTTTTTTTCGGTTTTTTCGGTTAGGCCAATATTTTTTCATCATTTCTTACATTTTTTAATCACATTATATTATCATCTTTATATTCTAATCTCAAATATTCAATACCTAAATTAGAAATAAGAAAAGACTCTAAACTTAATGTGAATTAAAAATTTCATATTCTAAAACTTTTACGCTATATTTGGGCTTTTATATCAAAACTTACATAATTGTTACTAACTTTTAATGGCAAGAATGAAAAAAAAAAAGAACTATATTAATATAAATATTATTCTTAATTGTGATGGTGTACTTAACATAACTTTCACATATTCAACATAAAAAAGATGGTATTGATAGAAGTAATGAGATAAGTTTTCACCAGTTTTTGTTATGAACTATATGATTCACTAAATTGAACTTGGGTGAGGGATATATAGGGTAAGAGATTCGGTTCGGTTCGGTTGAGTTCGGTTTTTGAAACACAAAACCGAAACCGCACCGAAACAAGAGCGGTTCGGTTGGGTTCGGGTTCGATTTTTGGTCGGTTTTATTTCGGTTATAACCGAACTCTGCTCACCCCAAGGGGGGTGGTTTTCTGTTTTATTTCTTTCTTTTTCTTCTCCCCATTTTGGTTGAATAAGAGACACAAACATTAAACTCAAATTTTTTTTCATTTAAGAAAATTAAAAGGTAAAATGTGTACCTAATGGGTCCATAGTTGTAGCGAAGGGTTAGCTCAGAAACATGTGAGATTTTCAGATTTTTATGAAAGTTCTTATAGAAATCCGTGAGAACCGTCCTTAGAAAATCAACTCACTATACACACACTTGTATCCTTCCAAAAGAATTTGCGTTCGAATCTTCTCCCACTCAAATTCAACCCTCTGACATTAAATACAAGATCCACTCCGTTAAAGTTGATCTATATTTTTTTAAGTATCTATAAATCAAAAATCAAGTGTTTTAAATATTTTTTGCGCATTTATCAAGTAGAGAAAAAACAGACGGCTTAAATAATGAGTTGGAAGGATTCAACCTCAACTCCTAGTCTTCCCCCCCCCCCTCTCTCCTATATATATATATATATATATATATATATATATATATATATATATATATATATATATAATATATATATAATATATATATATAATATAATATGAGAAAAATGTATATCAGCCCGCGTGCTGAGAGTACTCTCTCAGCCTGCGGTGACGTGGCTCAATTTGTCACCTCACTGACTTGCGGCCCGCTTTTAAGTAGAAGTTAAATTACTAAATACCCCTTATGATAACTTTTCCTTATTGTTTATTATTATTTTTCCCCCCTTTATTTTTGCCGCTCTTTATAGGATATAAATTACTTTTCGCCCTATTTCTTTACCTCTTTTTTTAAAGATCTAGTTTCTCCTTTTCAGCCTGCGATAAAATTTTTTTGAAAATATAAAATCTTTTCAGATCAATTTTTTCAGCCTGCGATAAAATTCTACTTTATAGTTTAATTTTTTTGTATATAATGTAGTCAGACTCTTTGGTCGCATTGTACATTTAAACTGCGACCTTAGTCAAAGTCTTTGGTCGCAGTGTACATGTTGAAATGCGATCAAGGTCGCAGTGTTGTTATTGATAAAGATGGCCAGCAACTGCAATCTAGGTTTGCATTACATGGACTGCGACTTTGGTCGCAGTACGTTAAGTAATTAATTTTTTTGAATATAATGTAGTCAGAGTCTTTGTCGCATTGTACATTTAAACTGCGACCTTAGCCAAAGTCTTTTGTCGCAGTGTACATGGTTAAATGCGACCAAGGTCGCAGTGTTTGTTATTGATAAAGATGGCCAGCAACTGCAATCTAGGGTTGCATTACATGGACTGCGACTTTGGTCGCAGTACGTTAAGTAAGTGTTGTTTATTAAAAGTGTTGTTTTTTGGATTAAGTCATTTTTGAATCTAAATGAAAAATGAAAAGTTGTCTGTTGTCTGATGCGACTTGGAGTCAGTCCGTGAGACGCGACCTGTCATAAAGATTTTATGAGATCTTTTAACGTCAAGTCTATGTTGACGAACCCCGCACCATTCGTTGTTTCCCGAAGCGGTTGTCTACGCGTCGGTTCTTCATTGGGTTTAGGCGTTAATGTCTTTTAATGCCAAATCGGCGCTGGCGGTTGGAGACCATTAATGCCGACGATTCTGATTAATGAACCATTAATTATGGTTATTATGGGCTGCCTATAAATAGGACTCACCCTCTCCCTTTAACAGCCCATAATTAGACTGTTTTCTTTCGAGAGCAATTGCTCTGAGAATTTCCGCCTTCTTCAGAGTCTCTAACAGGGGCCTGCCTCCATGGATGAAGATGACCCTACGGACGAACTTGATCGATGTTCGTCCCCAAGGGAAGAAAGTCATAGACCTCATCGTCCACAAGGGAAGAAGTCATGGTCCTCGTCGTTCACAAGGGAAGAAGTCATGATCCCTGACGATGACTTAAGCCTCACCGAGATCTGCTCTGACTTGATGCACCAGTCAAGCTTGCTGGTAACGGATGGTCAGAGTGGGTATGGCGGCGGGGGATGTGGTGGATATAGTGGTGGGTAGCATTCCCTGTGAGGTCTCAAAACCTCCTCTCTTACCCCAGAAGTGACATCGAGGAAACTCCATGCTCACTGGATAACCTTCTGGTGAAGAGATGTTCATAAACGAAAGATCGTATCCCGTCACTTTGGAGGGTCAGTTGGAATCGGAGGATTCTGCTGCCACCAGACCTCCAGGAGAAGATTGCTCTTAGTAGTCAACAAGGGCTCTTCTTGGCTCTTTTGATGTTTTTGTCTTCTTGGCTACTTTGATGTTTAGTCTTCTTTGTAACACTCAATCTTATTGATTCTGCTACCACCAGACCTCAAGAAGAAGATTGCTCTTAGTCAACAAGGGATTTTTTGATGTGTAGTCTTCTTGGCTACTTTGATGTTTAGTCTTCTTTGTAACACTCAATCTTATTGATTGTGCTGCCACAGACCTCAAGAAGAAGATTGCTCTTAGTCAACAAGGGATTTTTTTGATGTTTAGTCTTCTTTTGTACTGCTGCTGTATTGTAACACTCAATCTTATTGTAAGAGATCGTTTTGTATCATTTGCACATGCCTGGAGATAAATGCGTGGACATAAATAAAAAGCATAGTGTTTTTTTTTTAATAAACTACGAACTTGTTCGCAACCATGCATTGCAAACAAACAACTATGACCATAGATGACAGCGACCAAGCTCGCATAAGATACATTGCAAACAGAATACTGCGACCAGGGTCGACACTGTGACCAAAGTCTGCGACTAAGCAACTGCTGCGGTGACGTGTCACCTCGTCGCAGTGTTGTTGTTGATTAAGACTAAAGACCAGCAATAGCGACCAAGATTGCAGATATTTTTTTAAGACTGCGGCCATCAACTGCGACCAATGTCGCAGTGTTGTTGTTCATTATTTATAAAGACCACCAACTGCGACCAAGATCGCAGTGATGTTGTTGATTAAGAGTAAAGACCAGCAACTGCGACCAAGGTCGCTGTGTATTTTATTAAGACTAAACAGCAACAACTGCGATCAAGGTCGCAGTTTATTTTATTAAGACTACGGTCGTTTATTTTATTAAGACTACGGTCAGAAACTTGCGACAAGGTAGCAGTGTTGTTGTGATTAAGACTAAAGTCCAGCAACTGCGACCAAGGTCGCAGTGTATTTATTAAGTCTGCGTCAGCAACTGCAACCAATGTCGCAACCTTTCATTTTAAAAATTTATAAGGGTGAAGTAATATAATTATTAACTGCGACCAGGTCTCAGTATATTCGTTTAGCGTAAAATATTTAAAATGAAGGTTTGTAACAATTGTACAGCATTTTCAACCAAGACATAGTATAAAAAATGTAATTCACACAATTAACTTTAGAAAACAGATTTATATATATTTAAAAAAAAAAACAAAATACAATTTTTTTAAACTTCTAATCCTCGTCATCACCATCGTAATGAGATATTTTTTTAAACTTCTAATCCTCGTCATCACCATCGTAATGAGAAAGAAATTTACGACTTTGGTCGCAGTACTGAAGGATGTCGCATTGCTATACGATAGCATGTTTCCTCCGGTATTCTTTATTCTGTATAAGTATGCGACCATGGAATATTTTTTTACTTTTCAATGCTAGAAGTCGCTGTCGTCATATAAAAGGGTTATTTTTGTCAATTTGTTTCACGATTGTTTAGGCGGGGTTTTTTGATTTTTTTGGCGCCCACACTCTGCGACCGATGTGTGACATATATTCAGCCACGTCCGCAGGCTGAGAAACTCTCTCAGCCCGCAGGCTGAGGTACAGTAAGCCCTATATATATATATATATATATATATATATATATATATATATATATATATATATATATATATATTATATATATATGTGGAAGCATGCAAGATGAAATATGTAAATTAAAAGAAAAAAGCACGCACATGCTAAAAACCTTTTCTTGAAAGGATTAGTTTAAAGCTGCACATATTAAGGCGAAAAACTCAAAATTTGAGGGCAATATGCCTATCTTGAGTAATTCAAAGCATAAATTCAAATCTGAAATAAAACTTTGCAGGACTGTAAGTTAAAAAGGTGAATGCTTTGGACTAATGAAGGCTCGTCGGGCGACAAAGACAAGGGTTTCTCTTGAAGAAGTATTAGCCAAAAAAATAAAGTGCAAGTGATCGTAAAGAACAACTGAAACACACAGAATGACATGGCAAAGCCACAAATAAGTTTCATGTGTGAAATGAATTCATCAAAGGGGTAAAAAAATTTGCATAATAATCTACTCAAATAGGATGTAGGATTTGAAGCCACGAGCGTACATACAAAGAAAAATGCTATTGTAATGCATTAGATATTGTAACGTGACTGGCTAGAAAAAAGAAGAGGAGGAAATTAAGAAAAAAGAAAAAAAAAAATACCACAATGTGTCTAGCACAATGCAAAGATATATAAATTGGACAGAAATTAATTCTGCCAATTTCTAGGCATCTGAAATAACATAATAGACAATTATCAGCTCAAAGGCAACACAAAATACAAAGCCTTTTAGCAGTATAATACAGTAACTCCCAGATAATTAACTGCATAAATATGCGTACACCTTCAATTTGATCGCAAAACGCAGGGACATATGATACAACACAATGAAAGTTAAAACTAAGCTATGATTAATACAGGATATTTCGAAAACTACAAGGAGGCAAAAGTCAGACAAGGATGAGTGGCTATGCTAGTAGGTACAAATCAGAAGCACTTCTTATGAACAATCACAGGCCCCATTTCGTCATAATCACCCTTGGTAATGTGCTGATTTTGGGGGAACACAACTTTAGCAAGTATAGCACCCCCCATCCAAGCTGAGTTCTTTGTTAAATTCTCAGGCATGTATTCTGGTGGCTGCAAAAGTAAATTGGAGAAAAAGATCAGTTCCATCTGTAAACAGTTGGATGTGGATAAGAGAGCCTTTTATATCAAAGGAGGACCTTGACAAGAGAAGGACGAATGGATGAAGAACATAGATTCGCTTCTTTCTGGAAGCGCTCTTCAAAACCTGAATCACATAAAATGTTAAAATGAATCAGTTTTCCCTGTAATGTGATATGTAGCATGAGCATGTATAGGGCCAAACAACTCATACATATATAAATTGGTATTGTTATAGTGAACATTGCATGATATGTGCATCCTGAAATCTAAAGCAGCCAAAAATCTGTATAATGTTTTTTAAAAAAAAAAAAGTTATAGGAATCACTAGTCTTTACTTTGTTTAGGCTCTTTTACAATTCACTTTAGGCTAGACTTACTTTTCCTCTTTTATTTTAGTCTCATATCGAGTATGATGACAACCTTATATTGTAAGGGCCTAGGTTTATTTTCCTCTTTTATTTAGTCTCATATCGGGTATGAAGATAGACTTCTATATGTAAGGGCCTATAAAAGGCCAAGTACTGCAGTTACTTTTCACTTCAGTTGATTTGATAAAATTTAAAATCTTGCATTGCAATTATTACTTAAATGTTGAATCTCTGCATGGTGATGTGCTGAGTGCGAGAGAGATCTCCTTGACGTTGAAGCCAAAATCAATCTTTATCTTCTAAAGTCTAATTTCTTTTCCCTCTTATTCTTCTCTCCTTTCTATTCTACATCAGTTTGGTATCACAGTTAAAATCCTGCCTCTTTTCTTCTTCCACAAAAATCTCCCTTTTTCTATAACCCTAGCCTCCGCAAAAAAATTTCAAAACCCTAGATCCTTCTCTTCTCTAGTTGCAAAAAAAAAAAAAAAAAAAAAAAACCAAAACACTAGATTGGATTAAATAAAAAAGAAAAAGAAAAAAATCAAAAAGAAAAATAAGGGGAAAAAAAGAAAAATCCGAAAATTTTCAAACTTAATTGTTCGTCTTCTTCTCTCTCTCCCCCTTCCTCATCTTCTTCTTCAACCCATCAAAACCCTAACCCACCATCTATAACCTTGCCTTCATCGAGATCCCCTCACCAACGACCTCGTCGACGCTTCATCGCGACTCAAGCAAATCTCACCGCGGCGCTCCTCTTCATCTCAGTGTTCATCTCACTATTCACCTCCATCTTCTTTCCCGCATTCGTCAACTCCTTGCCAGTGACTGCACACCAACGCTATGACACGACTGTACAACGACTGCATTTTTCCCGTGATTGTTCATTCGCCGCTGCTAGTACGTAGTTGTCGCCGCCGTCATTTTCACGGACGTCTCCTCGCTGTTGAGATCCTTCGTTGTCGATTCTGATCGCCGGCTGTCAAATCTGCATCCTCGCCACTACAATTGCCTCCAAGTGCCACCTCTTCTTAGTTCTCGTCGTCGCCTGTGTCGTTACTGCCACCTCACCGATCGACCCTCGACCTCGTCTTCGACCACAACAGCCGCCATCCCCTTCCCGCTGCCAACCTCTCGTCGGTTAGATCCAACCGCCAGCGTCGCCATCCACAGATTGAGATCGGGTCTGTGATCATTCAAACTTACATAAGGAACCAGTCCAACGCGATAGCAAGGAACCCGACTCGGACCAACCCGCTAGCAGCCAGATCCGAGCCCGCGCGAGCCAAAGCTGATGACATCGGCTCGACCAGAGCTGACCACGAGCCGCCTGAGCCGACGCTGACATCACCCGAGCTCAGCTAACATCATCGGCTTCAAGCTGACTCCAAGCCACGGGTTTTACTGTACACACAACAGTATCAAAACCCGTTTTAAGCCTGTCCCAAGTATGATTCAAGTTTCATCTGAAGCGTTGGATCCGTAGCCGAGTCTCAGCCACTGAAAAGATTTCACAGCTTAGATCCAACCTATACACAACTTTGTTTGGAACCACTATTCGGTATTGGTACTTTTTCAAGCGCCTTTGAGTATATTCTAAATTCACCTCACTTTTGCGATTTTTTTGCATATTTTTGGTGAATTTGTGGTGGTCGTAAGTTATATTTGTTGCTGCTAATTGCCTATTTTGCTGCTTATATATTCACTTTTAAGAATCATTTTCTGCATCGCTATTTTAGAAGCTATTAGGATTTTTTTCATTTGATCATATAGTTCACACATTTAGACGCTTAGGGGATTACTTTGCATCAGTGTGATTGCGTGTATTGTATTTGCATTTGTCAATAGTGCATGCTCCTTCGTAATGGTAGAACATCACTCTGATCTTCTCGATATGGACAGTAAACTAGATCTAATCCTTAAAGAGCTTCATGATTTAAAACGTAAGGTAGAAGGGTTAAAAAAAAAAAAAAGGAGCGCTCTAGAGATGATACTCGAGATAGAAAAGAGGAGAACACCAATAGACGTAAGGATGGAGAAGATGACATAATTAGTAGGATTAAGATAGATCTTCTCACATTTGACGATATCATTGACCCGAAGATTTTAGTGACTCGATGGGGCAAACCTGAATTACTAGTTTGATTGGTATAGGTTTACTGAGAAAAGTAGGATTCGTTTGCTAGGATGAGATTTACAGAGTCAGCTACGATATACTGGACCTCAGCAGAGAGAGTACATGAGGCGTGGGACTTCCATAGATCTTGGAAGAAAATAAAATAGAAACTTAAGAAGAAATACCTTCCCGACTCCTATAAGTATCACTTCTTAGATAAACTGCACAACCTTCACCAGAGTAGCAAGTTCAGGACTACACTATCGAATTCGACGATCTAACTCTACGTTGTAAGGTGCAAGAAGACTCCTACCAAGCTATATCTATATACCGTTTGGGTTGAAGTCAGACATTCAACGAGCAATGTTCATCCACTCCCACTAGATAAAGACTCCTTGAGTAGGCAAGTAAGATAGCTCAAGGCATAGAAACCTCCCTCAGATTTTGTTCAAAGCGTAGGGTTTCCTATAGTCGTAGAGCAACCTAGCCTAAACACTCACGCCACTAAGACTTTATGGGCAAGTCTGTGATAAGTGAATCTTTTAAGCACGCCAAGGGTAGTCAATGTTTTAAGATTATGGTCACGTTGTTGCACAATGTTAGTTAGAGAAGCCGAGAATGATGAGATGGAGAAAATAGTTTATTACCAACTGGTAGTGCGACTGGTCTGATGATGTTAGAGTTTCTAGCATCCAATTAGGTATTCACACACAACTGGTAGAAATGAGAATTGGCATAGGTCTAGTGTGTTCCACACTAATATCACACGAGAGGAAGAATTATAAGTTGATAGATGTGGATAGTTGTGCGAACATCATTGCTAAGACAGCTCTTGAGAAGATGAGCCTCAAGGCTGAACCACATCTCCACCCATACAACGTGAATTGGGCTGATAAGACTGACCAATCTATTACTCAGCGTTATCAAGTCCATATCCACATGTCTAACTACGAGGATCGTGTCTGGCGTGATGTCTTAGACATAGACGTTGCACACATTTTGTTAGTTAGGTCGCGGTTGTATGACTTAGATGTGACCAGTCTTGGTAGGTCTAACACTTATGAATTTAAATTTAAAAGAAAGAAGATAGTGTTAAAATCTACTAAACTCAAGTCGAATGTGAAAAATAACAAAGATAAAACAATCACATACAAGAACAAGACACCATGTTACTTAGTGACCATATCTCACTTTTCGCCTGGGTCTCCTATTGATGGGTCTACTCTCAGATCTAGAAATTCCCTCAGCCTTCTCTCTTCTCCTAGGTACTCCACTCAATGTCATAGTTGAGCCACTTGCACCACATTTACATGAATTGCATGACCATAATACAAAGCAAATGACAATCAGCAATTATAATTATCAGTCTGATATAGTCTCACAAGTAGTTACAGGAACTCGCAGTAGGTGACAATGTACTGATTAGAATGCACCCAGAGATGTTCTGAGAATTTAGAAAAGCTTCATACTCGACGCAAGGGTCCATATAAGGTTTTGAGAAGGTTTAGTTCAGCGCCTAAGAGATCGATATCCCCCATGATCTTGAGATCATGCCGTGTTCAGGATCGAGGACCTGACTCGTTATCGCACTTCCACGGGGCCTCAGTTGTTTTCAGTTCGTCCATTGCAGCTACCACTACTGAGGAGACCCACTGCTGAGGAGTTTGTGCAGTCTTTCCCGGCTCGACTTCATCCACACCGTCGTCATTCTGTAGTGGCGAATTTTTCAAAGTCGGGGAGAATTATTGGGAATCGCTAGTCTTTACTTTGTTTAGGCTCTTTTACTCTTCAATTTAGGCTAGGCTTTTTTTTTCTTTTTCTTTTAGTCCCCATATCGGGTATGACGAGAGACCTTTATTTGTAGGGGCTATAAAAGGCCAAGTGCCGTATTTACTTCTCAGTTCAGTTAATTTGATAGAAGTTAAAACTTTGTATTGCAAATATTACTTTGTGTTGAATCTCTGCATGGTGATATGTTGAGTGAGTGTGTGTGTGTGTGTGTGTGAGAGAGAGAGACAGAGAGAGAGAGAGAGATCTTTGGTGTTGAAGTCAAAATCAATCTCTATCTTCTAAACTCTAATTTCTTTTCCTCTTATTCTTCTTCTCCTTTCTGTCCTACATCAGAAAGGGGACAAAAAGATTAAAAACTTGGGTGAAGAATTAGCTGGAAATGAAGGGGGAGGGCCACAAAAGCCCATGTATTCAAGTGCTAACAAATGAATTTACAAGGATCAGTTACTAGCATGTAATGAGTCAAAGCAGGGGTTGGCTTTTTTGCATCTTTGTGTTTGTTTTCAGCTTTAACCAAAGCCAACCATCTCTACCTCAGTAAAGCCCTTTCTGTTAAACATGGGGTTTGTTAAGGAGTCTAACTCTGAGAAAGCTCCCCAAAAGGATGGACCAAATTCAGTGACCAAACACAAGTAGGTGTCACAAACCTATGTTGGCATCACAAGCCAAACTCAGGAATCGATGGGGAATAAAGTTCTCTCCTCTGCAGTTTAACTTCATAATCAAACTTCTCCCACACTAAGAATGAGTCTCGAAAAAAGGTGACAATACTAGGTAAAGGAGCATTCGTTACATAAGATTTTGAAAGACCTGAAAGAGCCAAGCATTAAGAAGTTTATATTCATTTAGAAATATATAAATGAATTTTACTGAGCTTTCAATGAGCTGACGGCAAGCCTTGAGCTTCCACGAGCCCAAGTTCTTCTGAAGAGAGGATTCCAGCAACGGGGCTGAGAATCTTGTTACTTTGTCTTCTTTTTTTTTTTTTTTTTTTGAGAGTTTATTCCTGATTACGAAGTATGTGAAGATAAAATGTCAACAGAATATAGTTTCAAGGATATAAATATAAAAATAAATGTTATAAGTAACCAATCCATTATTGAGCTTTTATACCCTCTTATTCCACAAAATGCTCCAGTTCTAAAAAGTTCTAGTTGACTTACCCCCCGAAAGCTCTAAAATAGCTGGATTTAAAAGCAAAAGTGGGTCCACCCCCCTATTTCCTTTGCTTTTCTTTCATTCTTCTCCTAGCACTTCCATCACACAAACAGCCCCTTTGTGCAAGTTGGTGTACGATCAAGGAGATCGATACATATTGAGTTGATAAAATGTTATGGTATGTCTGATTTGATGCTGAGATTATGAATGAGTACTTTGTGTGGCCTCGAATTTGCAGATGTGTCTTTGCATGGCCGGTTGTTTCATGCAGCTTAATTGTGCTGGATTATTCGAGTTTGATTTTTGAGATGGTGAAGATTCTAGGTAGAGGTACTGGGAAGAGAGCACTTTAGATGAAGATCCGGTCAAGTCGAGGAACCAAACTAAAAGGTTTAAGCAGGGTGAGGACAAGGTACAGGAGCTGAATGAGGCGGCGGCTCAGGGCGAAGTTGAGGTACTAGAGCAAAGGGTTTTGAATTTAAGGTGGAATCCAAGATGTTTTGTTTAAGGTGGAGCCACAAAGTACAATAAATGGATGAATGATTTTGAGTCAAGGTGGAGATTTGTTGGATTTGAATCAAAACAAAATCTGAGTCCAACTATTCCTATTATGTTTCTTTTTATGTGAGTTCCAAATTGAGTAGGAGTCTAAGTTCTTTTAGGATTCAAAGAGAGTTAGGATTTCATGAGAAAAATCTATAAATAAAATTATAAACTGTTTTATGGATTGGTGAAATGGATTAAGGGAATTGTCTCTTTTTTGTGGTAGATTGAGAGAAGATGAGAGAAAACTATGTATAGAGATGAGACGAGGGATGGTGAGAGAATCTTGCTATCTATTTTTTATTATAGAGAAATCTTTGAGTAAGACTTTAGAAGATAGTGAATACATGTCTCGTGAATTGCCATTTTTATATCTATGATATCCACTACTTTACTTTATCAAATGAGCTTTCTAGATGAGGATTTATTGTGGAGATGGCTTTTCGGATATCATAAATATGTTTGACTTAGATAGGTTTACCTCAAATGTGGATCTTGAGGATTACATCTCTAAATGTAACTTTTGTCTTGCTAAATCCTGTCATCTACTTATACTTTACCTATGTTGTAAGATTGACGGGTTTGTTTGCCCGAGACAATAACTATTGATGGGTTGGAGCATGACAAATTTGTATGGTACAAGTACAACTATCATATGTAAAATGTGTCTAGCCCTATATTTTTTAATAACAAGATTCAAACGCGTACAACTTTTTTTTTCCTAACAAAAGTCCATAGGCCTAACAAGCTTTCAAACATCAAATTACAAACATCTAATAAATTCCAACAAACTTAAACGGAAAACTATAGCAAGTACCATAACACAATGGCAAGACCCTTTGCAGTGAACACGGGGTATGGGATTCAAATTCTGCTTGCACCAATCTATGACATATTCTCCAAAAAAAAAAAAGAGATAAGAATGGAAAACCCTTTATCCATTTCCTTGAGATTAGCTACAACATATGTGTAAGACGATATCTATAACAACAATAAAATCTCTCTATCAAATTACTGTGGTTAGCTAGGTAATTATCTCACTTTTTCTGGAACCTGAACCAAGATTCATTTTAATAACAAGTTCCAAGACAATTTGCCATGAATCATGCATAATTCTAAAGGAAAGGAATTTTAAAATTAATTGATTTTTGTTGTGGAGGTGATTTATCGAAGGTGGCGGTGGAGGTGGCTCACTGGCCATGGAGGTGGAGCCAGGAGGTCGCAAATCAACGTTACCTTGTTCAACATCAACAAGGGTTGGTCACTTTCCGCCATTAAATATCAAAGGTTCACAATAGCTAAGTTAGAGGTAAAAAAAACTAAGATGTTGGTTTGATATTCTAGACAATATTATAACCTACATGTGATTTGAAATGGTGAGTGTGTGCCATGTAGTAGGGAACCAATGATATAATCAAACTCGCTACATTTCATCAAATATAAAGATCTTCAACAGAAAAATAATTAAAAACTAACAATGTTGCAAATAGATTTAGAAAAGATTGTAAACGTAGTTTTACACATTTCTAATCTCAATCGAATTAACAACTTTACCTATATTATGCGGGGTAAGTTCTAAAGTCAATATCAAAGTTAAGCAATCAGTGGCGTAGCCAGGATTTCAAAGTTGGGGGGCATAAAATAACATGCAATAATGTCAAAATTGTAAGGATATTTAATACTAAATAATAATGATTTTCTTTCTAAAATACTAGGAGAAAGGGAGGGGTCTCAAACTTGAAATCTCTCAACCAATATTCTATTGTATAAAAGTGATTGTTACAGTATGAAACTGCACATCCAACTCCAAAAGTATAACTTGCAAATCAAACTCCTTACATATTAAAGAAAACAAATCCCAAACATAAGCATAATGAAAATATGAAATTTACTATTGATAATCAATTCAATAACTTCAAGAAATAAAAACACTTCAATTAGAAGCATGGTACTTACTGTAAACTGTGTCTATGAATGGTAAACTCTTCTCCGCCTCCTAAAAGGAGATCCCTCTGCAAATAAAGTATGCAATGCAACATCAGTTTTCAAATTGCGCAGACATTTCCAAAGAGTAGTCGACTACTATTGGGTATTAGTCGACTAGGTCAAGATAAGCTCAAGTGACAGCCTGACAGATTTCTGGATAACTGAACTAAGTCGACTACAACTTCTTTATAAGTCGACTAGTCCAGTGATGAGTCGACTAGGGGAAATGGGTTAGTCGACTACAAGGGTCTATTAGTCGACTATATATTCTGTCAAGTCGACTAATGGACAAACAGAGAGTTGGTATCAAGTGAGACACAGGATTAGTCGACTATGGCTTTGGTCAAGTCGACTACATAACGTATTAGTCGACTAACAGGGACTATAAGTCGACTATATATCTATGACTTCCATGGCTGACAGCGGCGGAGTTTATAATTTTTTTATAGATGTAATTAAATGGCATCTAAGAGTTGAAGTTGATGAAGCATCTGAAGGAGGTGATTGCGATGATGGAGCTTACGCAGCCGGCGGTGATGCCGATGAGAGCAGGGCAGTGACGGTGAGAGGGGGCGAGCCGAGGGCGATGATAAATGATTGAAAGTATTTTTTTTTTTACTTAATTGAAAATTTGGAAGTGTTTTGAGAAGACTAGAAGTCCAAGGATCTGAAACAAGATCTTCCCAAATTCCCTTGATAATCAAGAATCAGACTTAGACCTCAAAAAGCATAAAAAGAACAAATTAAGAGAATGAAAATTTTTACCTTAATTGGAGATTTGGGGGAAGAACTTCGAGTCTTCGACCAGTGCAAAAGCCACGAGCGAGATCAGAAACCCTAACCCTGGAGCCTGGATTTCAATTTTCAAGCGAGAACGAGCGGCGAGACTGGAGCCTGGATTTCAATTTTCAAGCGAGAACGAGCGGCGAGAGCAAAAAATAGGAGAGGTTGTTAGGCTTCAGCTCTCAGCCTCTTCCAAGTTATTTATTGGCTGCCAGCTATTATTTATTACCAGGATTTAAAGCCTAGCTGCCAATGGCTGGGTTAAATAATAGTAGGGGCCCCCTACTAGGGGGTTTTTTTCCTGCGGGCCCGGGGGGGCACGTGCCACCCTGTGCCACCCCCTGGCTCCGCCAGTGTAAGCAATACAAGTTGCAGACTCACACATCTCACGATATAGGAGCTGTTTGGATTCAAGGAATTGGGTGAAAGTGAGAAAGTGGGAAGTGTCTTTTTCCATTTCCACTATTCATCCAAACACCGGAAAAGGAAAATGAAAAAAATTCCAAGGAAGTTGAAGTCACTTCAAAATCAGACATGAGACATCTCTGTTTGAGAATAGTGAATGAAGAGATAAGAGTGGAACTCGTGCATTATGTTAGGAAGAAGTGAGGTATGTGTTATTGTTGATGATTTGCTGATTTGTTGTTGCAGTGAATGGAGAATAGGGCCTACTGATTTGTTGTTGCAGTGGATGGGAGAATGGGTTTGTTGATTTGTTGTTACAGTGGTTGATAGCTGATGACCTTGAGGCTTACGATAAGGCAGGATGGGAAGAAATTTATGCATTAACTTATCAGTAAACAGGGAAGGAAAAGAGAGGTGGTTTGTAAATTGAATTATCAGAAAACCAAGAGAGAAACAGAGAGAAGACGGAGAAGAAGATAGACCAGAGACAAGACAAAGAAGAAAGAGTGTGGGACAGAAAATTTTGCTTCAAAACATTCATTCATCTTCAATCTAGAGAAGAGAGAGAAGAGACAGGAGAAAGAATGCAGGCAAGATTTCATCATGTTTTCATCATTCTCAAACACATTACATTTGCCTAGATATAAGGTACAAGTTACAAGTACCACACAACTAACCACTCCACAATCTCATAACTACCCATTAATACAACTGAAAAATAAAAAAATACAAAAAAATAAAGATAACAGGTGATGTTCCCATCAATTCTCTCCATATGGGAGAAAACTCGACCCCGTCAAGTCAATTACATAACTGTTCTCTTACTGTTGTAAATTTGTTTGTTTATTGCATCTCAGATTATTAGTCAACTTGCATCATAAATTCATCTAAAATATTACCAATTTTCTCTACTGTATAGGATGAATATCTGGAAATGAGAGTGAAGGACTCAAAAATTGGCTCAGGGTAAGGCTCATCAACCAGTGAGGTTGTTTATAAATAATAAAAATTTGTAAATCATTTAGTCTTTAATATTGAAAATAGAATTGATGCCATATCTATAACATAAGTATTGTAATTTAAATTCTTTTAAGATTTTAAAAAATTCAGCATTACGGGCAGGCAAATCTTTAACAGTTTACTGGGGAAACCATTTCGGACGAATCTGAACCATCATAAAATTGTCAACACTAATAGTTTTAAATTCTTTTCGAATTAACTTATAGTAAGCATTGCTTGTACAAATATATCACTGATTTCCCATGTGTAGAACTTGCATGTGTGTGATAAAATATGATGCAGACTCTGATGTTTAGGCCTAAATGTAGAATCAGAAACTTTATAATGAAGTACAGTAGATAACTTAACTTAGTGTCTATCATTGCTAAAAGAGTCTTTCAAAAGTTAACTAGTGAACTTTAACTCTATTGAATATTAAAGTATTAGGCACTTAGATCATCAGATGAACGATATACACGACCTCGATCAAAAGAGATTATCAGAAGTATGATCCTCAAGGTATGTGACAGTTTACCTGTTTTAACAATAAAGATGAAAAATATGCAAACAGATAAAGGCAGAGGAGATACACCGTTAAGTTTAACAGTAATGGAAGCGAAGTTGATAATTTGTAAGCCATCATATCCTCCCATAACTGCATCCTCAAAAACATTGGATGTGGATCGATCATATATGATAACATCCTTAATCATACCCACATTCTTTGTCCCGATATAGCTCTAAAACTTGTCCTATAGAAATAAATGTTTATTGAGATAAAGCACTGATGCTTGATCTCTAGTGACAACTCATCAACTTTCTTTTTGAGTTCAATGTTCATGGGAGGATCTATCCTATGGTGCAACAAGTCAGGAAGACTAGCTCATGGGACTAAATCAATGACGTGTTGGATATCACGCGTCGGTGGTAGTCTGTCCGGGATGTCTTCCTAAGAACTTCAGCAATTCCTGTAATCACATGAATAAGTTTGGAAAAAAATCATAGTATTGTCATTAGGTGAGACATCAGTAAACTCTGGAGTCACAAGGTAAACTAGCTCAGTTATCACTAGAGTGGCCTCAGAAGGAATTGGAGTACTGGACTTCTCAATGTTCATCACCCTAAATTTCTTCGTCAGAGACACAGTCTTCAGGTTCTTCCACATAGTAAATGAATTCTTCAGAGTCAGGCTCTGATTCTGTAATAGACAATTTATCAATGACAATTCTGACTGGGCTCGGTGTCGACAGTAGAGGAGGAAATGGTTGACGGCCAGAGTAAACAATGATAGTAGGAGTTGGCAGTAAAAGAGGAAGGGTCTCTAGATTCGTTACAGGTAGTTTCCTAACTTTGGTGACTTTGACTGGGTTTGGACATATGATAGTAGCATGTCCATAACCTTGACATCTGTTACACAGGATTGCAAAACGAAGTGTGGAGAAGTTTTTTTTAGTGTTTTAGACTTTAGCAATACTTGTAATGCTTTTGACTTTAGTGTCCATCTTATATGCTAGTGTTTGTGTATTACCCTGGTGTGAGCACTGATATGATATGAACTTAAATGTTGGGACTCGGTGATCCTTCACTCCTAAATGTGTAACTTAAATTGGAAGTATCGGAGTGTTGAACCAAAGTGTCAGCTTTTTTTAGCTCAGTAATTCCATGGGTGCAACGATACTTACTTTTGATTCAAATGAGCATTCATGTTATGCCAAGTTTCAATAGGGTATCCTCCTCTTAACTCATGGAGAGTCTCAAGGGCAGACCAATATCGACTTGCTTTGTTTGTCCAGTCAACTTCATGGCGGCAAAGACTTTCTCAGCTTCAGACAATAGGTATCGTATAAAGTACCTATCCATGCTTTATAACCAATTAAAAAAATTTGCGGACCAGAACAATCAGAATGATTCAGACGACCATCAAAGATTGGTCTGTCCAATTGGATGCTCTTCAAATATCAGTCAACATGATATGGTTCATCATGCCTTTGGTATTGTTGGAACAAACCACGTTGTCCTTCACGTTCATGGGGTGCTCGCGATAGTTCTCAATCGTATGCAAAGACTCTAAGGCATGCTTTGATTTGGGAAACATGTTATTATGCGCTTCATTGTAACATTCCACTTTGTTAGAAGATCGGAATCCATTGACTCTCTTTTTTTTAATGCAAAAGAAAGAAAAGAAAACAAATTTTCCTAACAAATGTCTAATTTTTTTTTACCTAATGCAAGGTGTTCCTGGCTAAATCTTGTGTTCTATGCTCCATATTGTAATAACAGGTGGAAATGAATTTAATAAGTTTATCCATGTTATATTTAAATGTACACTTGTTCAAAGAGCATTTGGTGTGCAATTAATAAAATAACAAGTGAATATTGCTTGCTTGAGCAGAGAAAAGTAGAGCGACCAATGCATAAGCATAATGTTAAGAGCCCAAGCAACCACATTTTATGACTTTGGCCTTTAGTCAAAAGCATGGTTCAAAGGCTCGGCCGAGTCGGAGACGAGTCGGCCGAGTCGTATCCGTCTCGGCCCACTCCGAAACGAGTCCGAGTCCCGAGTCGGTCGACTCAACTCAGAAGAGACTGACTCGCCCGAGAATCAGAGTTGACTCGGTCGACTCAGCGGATTCACGACCAAATTAGTCGTGACTCGGCCGAGTCGACTTTGATTCTTGACCGAGTCGGCTCGAAACATATATTCAACCGTGACGAACGGGTATAAAGAAAAAAAAGAAAAGAAAAAAAACTTGCCTCTCTCGCTCAGATCTAGAGATCGCCGCCACTGCCCGGATCGTCGCAATTCAATGTGAAAATAACTACATTAGCATGTATTTATGAATGTAGTTTGTGCAATTTATTATATTGTGTATGTATTTTGATATGCTTCTACCAACGACGTGTGTATTTATGCTTTCGCTTTATGTTTAGTGTGCTAAGTGATATTTTTAGACATGTGATACATGATGTGGTGTCTACATTTTTTTTAGATTTTTCGTGATTTTTTCAAAAAAATTTAGCTTTCTATGTGTAATCACCTAGAAGGAGGTGAATAGATGACTAGTTAATCTAATGGTCAATTAATGCGGAATTTAAAACTATTTATGCAAACTAAAACTTCTTAAGCTAAACACCAAGTATAACACAAGAGTGTAGCCGGATTCCCCGTGAAGCGCTCTGCACTAGCTCCTCAAGATTCCTCTAGATAAGAGTTGAGGTACCGCGTTAGCTCTCTTGGTTGAATACAAGTGTTAGCAAACAAACCCCAAGCATATAACAATATAAGCACAAATATATATCAAGCATATAAAGATGGAAGCAATATAAGCATGCAAGATATAAACAAGAGATAGAGAGCAATCGCAAACACGAGAGAATTATTTCGAGGTTCGAGCACACTTACTCTACGTCCCCGCCTTCAACACTATGAAGGATTTTTACTAAAATCGATCCCACCGGATCACTCGGTGCCACAACACCTACAAGGAGTTCCCAATATAACTCTTGGACTCTCTAGCCCCTTCACTCGTTCACGCAAGAACTACACACCGCAAGCACGCAAGCTTGCCGAGGCCGCACCTCTACAAAGAGCTCTCACTAGAACTCGAAACAATCGCGAACACACAAGTCCGCCTCCTCAAAGCAAAGATGAAGTCTTTGGTGATCATAACACTTTGATCACCTAAAAACAATCTCACAACAACTCTCCTAAAGGATGAATATATCAATGGAAAGCTCAAGTGTTTGTGAGAAAACTTGGATTGAATGTGGTGATGGAAAACTCAAGAAAATCACTTTTGAAAACACTCTTGATAAACTTTCTTTTGAATTGGAAATATTTGCTCTCAAACTAGTGGAGAAAACTTCTGAAATAGATGAGAAAAACTAGGTTCAAAACTCTCCAAAAATCTTGTTAAAAACAGTCTATAGAAGCCCCCTTTATATAGGCTAGGAAAAACTAACCGTTGGGACAAAACTGCAGCCTGGACGGCTGTCGGTCGACCGGCCCGGTCGACCGCAAACGGTCAGAAATCCGACCGTTGGAACCTCGATCGACCGGCCCGATCGACCGTAGCCTGGAACAGAGAGCAGAGCTCTCTCCGACCCGGTCGACCGAGGCTTTCCAGAGAGCAGAGCTCTCTGGACGGTCGACCGGGTCGATCGACCGGCCCTCCAGCCAGACCTGGCATGCACGTTTGTGCACGTCAGTCGACTGACTCAGTCGACCGACTCCTAGCTCGGTTGACCGGCCCGGTCGACCGGCAGAAGCCAGAACAGTCTCTTTTTAGGGTTAAAAACTTGACTTTTTGACTTAAATAAAATCCCATAAAATCTCTAAAAATCTACAAAAATAAGTTCAGTATAATACTTTGATAAACAAACATGTTTGAGTAAAATCAAGACATGTTACAAACAATTTGAACTATTTTTGTAACTTAGAAATTTTGGCATAAAACAAATCTGTAAAAACCAAAAACTAGGGTAAAAAATAATTGAAAAAAATTAAATAATAATCACAAAAAATAGAAAAAGATAAATAATAACAAATAAAAAATTGCAGAATTATTGATTCAATATTTGATGGACTAGAAAAAGGTTTAATAAAAATAAAAAAATAAAGAATCCACCTATGATTAAATTATTTTAAAATTAAAATAAAATAATTTACTAACTTCACGAGCAGCAGAGAACTCACTGTAGATGCTCCTAATTGTTTATTGTTGTTAACGAAGTAGAGATCTCTATTGCTACTTTTTTTTTGGGGGTGGGGGGTGCCGGGGGGGACGAAGCTATGAGAAGTTTAAGGAGTGATGATAGATTTCTTTTCCTTACAAATAAGATCTAGAACTCGAGGTTGTTAAGAGATTACATGGTTTAAACCCACTTTAACATATAGCATTCTTACTCAAAGCGGCACTTTAGTGGGTTAGCGACCGCTATCCGTTATGATAGGTCGCTAAGGATAATAGGGTGGCCAAAACGCTATAGTGGGCGCTATGATCAGCTAATTGAAACATTGTCAATAACACGAAAAGGTTAGTGAATTTTTATAAAGAGGATCATGTGATCCGGGGGAAAAGAGAAACAATGAGAAATTTTGAACAATACCAAATATGGCAACCTCTTCAAAAATTGTTAAAAAGTTATATGCTTCAAGTCTGAGAGACACCATATTTAAATCTCCTTCTACTATTAAGTTACTTATCTTCTTGCTTACCAATGGTTAGGTTTCTAAAGTGAATTATTGAACAATACCAAATATGGTTAGGTTTCTAATATTTGATCGAGGATAAAAAATTTAGGAATCTAAAAATAAATGTTTTAAGTTATTATAGCACTGTATCTAAGTGAAATTATTCTAGAAGCATGAGATCAACTAATATGATGGTAAGATATTGAAGGAGCTACCTGAGGCATTCCGTGAACCTTCAGGAGATTAGATAATAGATGTATGTCATTCATTTCAGAAGAAAGTTCCCATGCTTCAATTAACTGCCAAGGATCTAGAGCCTAAACAAGATCTTATACTCAAACTAGAGGTTGAGCCATAGTTAATACTCAAGGCACAGTTTTAGTCTTGATTGCTGCAGTTCCTGAATAGACTGTTTGATCCTAAAGGAAACCGAGTTCGATGGACCTTTTCCTAATGCAATCCATCCTAAAATCTTCTAGATTCTACACTCTAAATCTTCTCTCCAAATATTCTTTCTTACAGTCTTATCAACAAATACAAAATTGAGCGGAAAAATCATACAGCGGAGACCTCATTGTGAATATGCCCGGAAAAAAAAGGAGAGAAAAAAAACTCCTTGATGACTAATGCAAACATTGATATGCTCTTATTGTAAGAGGAAATGCATCTCTCATCTTCTCGAACTGTTCCTATGCTATAAACTATTCCTTCATTCATGACAACAACTACATGCTTGATTCATATGGATTCTATTGTATGGATTTTCTATCATATGGAATCTATCACATGGATTTTCTAAATGAAGAAAAACCATATATGACCTCTGTTCTTCTCTGTAATCTTTTCATCAATTATGTTACCAAGCAATTAACTTCAATTGCAGCCAAACATAAACCAAAGCAACTTTCAAAAAGAGACCCCAAAGCTTCCCCCTCTTTGCTGAATTACTTTCTACCAAAAGTTTCATGACATATTTACTCAAAAAAGTTTCAAATATAGGTTACCAAAGTTGAATCCTTCTGACTTGACATGCAAGCAATAGGTAAGGATTCATTCACAGTATCTCCAAGATAACTTTTATGTACTTGAATACACAAGGCTAGTATATTATAAAGAGTATATCCTTATGTATCTCTTCTTCAGTGTTCTAAAAATCGTTTTCATTATTCATGTGGTCTAACACTAAATAATGATTAATCGGATTAATCGGGGATTAATCGGAGATTAATCATTTTTGAATATTTTAATATATTTAATTATATGTATACACAACTACATATGAATATATACAATTAATTATTGAAAATACCTAGATATTATACAAGATAATATCTAGATGTGAAGTTATAAACCATGATATGATGAAGAAGACAATATGAATATATAGTTAAAAAAAGAAGTAAGAGCACTTATCTTTTCGCATTAGTAATTCAAGATTTCAAATTTTGCAACATAAATATAAATCATAGAACTTACCTGCAAAATAAGATAAATAAAAAATTAGTCAATTTATCAATCAAAATAATAAGCTTTAAAGAATGATGGGAAAAGATAGCTAAATAAGTAAATTTGAAAAATAATCAAAAATAATAAAACATAAGTCACTTTATACAAAATGTACAATAATAAAATATTATAATTCATCTACTATTTAATAAATAACAGTTCATCTACTATTTAATAAAAGATCATTATCAAATCATCAACATCACAACATAAACTACTTAGCGATCCAACAGACACAAAGTGATAATTTTCCAAATAAAAAAAATATGAAATGCCTAAATGATTTTTCGGGGATTAATCGGATTAATCAGGGATTAATCGCATTAATCGGGGATTAATCGTTTTGGATCCGATTAATCGCCCGAACGCATAATCAGAGCGATTAATGTAATATTAAGCGGGCTGCCACCGAATAGGATTCATCGGCCGGTTAATCCGTTTTTTAGAACAGTGCTCTTCTTTAATTGTATATCAATCATCTATATGAATGCAGCTTGCTATTAGGACAAGGCCAAGGAAAAAAAAGAAAGCCGTCACCCTCAATCTGAACTACCGCTCCTATCTTCCTCACATGCATATGCCCGTGCCTCCTATGCTCCAGCTTTCTCCAGCTTTTTACACTCTTTTCATCCAACCCATTGAGAAATATAAATGCCTAGGAGAGATCCTAAAATTGTTGGGACTGCTGAATATGATTGCCTTCCTATCTTACCAGCCTAGTAATTCCCTCCCTCAACTCATCTTCACAGTGGCTGTGGGTCAGAAAACCATTATCAAGTCTTGTAAACAACAGAGCACAAGGCCAGGATAGCAGGTTAGAAGAAAGTAGATGAACCACCAGAAAAGAAGATGCTAGTAGTGAATTAGGTAGCCAACCTTAGGTTACAGTGAAAGATTAATTTGGTTGGATACTATTTTATTTTGTATGAAATTCTACAGTATATTGCATTTTCTATGTAATGTGAACGCTACATGCTTGTAATACATTTGCATCTAAAATACAGTTATGCTTGCATGGTTCAAAGATCAGGCTCTAGTTATTTTTGCATCTAAAGTACAGTTATCAGAAAACCTGAAAAACCAATACACTACTGGTTGTAGTGAAACATTATTTCATGAAATACATAAAACTAAGGCACCCAGCAAAAGGATCATATACCAGTCATAGATGTCGTGCCTCCACAGAGCACAGTATTTTCAAGGAGTTGGCGGTGGTTCTCAGATGAAACAGTTGAGATGCAACGGACTAACTGCTCAACAATCCCATATTCTTCTAAACCCAAAATAGATGGTTGAAATAGAGCTTCTCCAACAATATATCTTTCCCTTTCTATTGTTATTACCTGCAAAGTGCAAATATGTACAAGAGAGTTATTGTTCTTATACACAGAAAATAGAAACATGCATTAAGAAGCGTTTATTTTTCCAGTCCTGTAAACCAAGAAAACTACATGCATGCAGTCAATTTGGAAAAGATTACAGATCCACCAAAGTGAGCAACAGTAAATATCCTATATGTGCCAAGGAAAGAAACACTGGATAGGTTTAAAACTAGCTCCGGAACTAATTGGAGATTACGTGAAACCATGTAGCTAATTTTCTGAAAACTTGATTGAGTTGATCTAGCAGATATTTGGAGAATATTCAAAATAAGAATTGCCATGAACTGTCCTTAAAAGTAGTAACTATATATAGGCCTGAAAGTTGGGCTCTGGTTGGGCTCTAAGCTCAAATTTCTACATCTTAGATGAATTATTTGATCCAACTCTAGAACTGCAGAGTAGCGGGAATCTCGACACAGTTTTCAGACAGATTTATAAGGTGCCGCTGGGCAATGTGCACTGAAATTAAGATGAGAATCACATGTCATCAAACAACAAAAACTGACTATAAAAAATTCAAAAGTCAAAACTTTGAATTTGTGTTTTATGTTTCTATAAGCTAAACAAATGACTAGGATGTGGTCTGCAAGGAATTCGGGTAAATATCATTATTCAGACAGCTAGGAACCTGTCCATCTGGAAGGGTGTGAGTTTCCTTCTGGCACGAATTCTGAGTCCCTTCAAAGGCAGTTTGATCTTCAGCACAGCATGCATACTGCTCTTTCAATTTTTCAACCTCAGAAAAATCAATCTTCACCAGCGGATTGGACTTATGAAGTTCCTGAGCAAGTAGCTGCGTTAAATCAATTCCTCCAATCTCAAATCTTTTTGAGGCAATGTGCTGAACAGCACCTTCACAAACAGGTGCTATATCTGGAACATTAGAAATTTTAGATAAACTGTTAATGACAATAGCATATTTCTGTCTTATAAATGAAAATAAACAGGAATAAGGTGTAATACAATAGCAGGAGTTACCTAATGATGTGAAACGGTGAAGTGTGTGATTCATAAATCAGTGATAGAACAAAACTTCGCAGCGTTTCAACAATTATATGATCTTGGGTAAGAAATAGTTAAAACTAATATGTAAACAAATGGATTTTAACAAAATGTGAAGTTGCAGTCGTACTGTTCTAAATCTAAAATAAAATGATGCAAATGCTAATTATGATGGCAAAGCTTGTAAAATTAATGTCTATAATCAGTAAACAAAGGGCAAGCAGAATCTCACAGTCTCACAATTTAGTGGCAGCAGGTATAATCGATAAAATAGTAAAGACGAAAATCAAACCCACAAATAAATAAACTATGTAAAGAAAAGTTACCTACTGAGTATCGCAGAGATCTCAGCGACCTGAAGTGGATGTCGGCGTGTAGATCTCGCCATCACGAACGCAACGGCTCAAAAAACACGTGAATCTAATGTCAGATGTGAGAGATATGACCCAAAAATGAGAGAGGATTATTAACGAGTCTGTTTGCGACTGGAATCCTTACTGTAACAACCGCATATGGCACTGTAGCTTGCGGGTTTGATGACTTAAACCTGATTTCTTCACTTCTTTCTTGAACGCGGTCGGGCTGGTTGCTTTTGCGAATTGGGTCCAATTTGAATTGGGTTTGTTCACTTTAACCCAAGTGATTGCTTCTTGGATCGAGTCTCATCTTCAATCCGAGTGTTGCAGCACCGTAAAAACGGCAAGGATGATGGCGTGGCCTCGTCGACGAGGGACGAGGTCGGAGCGGTTATGGGAAAGGGGAAGATGACGGCGATGGCAGCTGCAGTTGGGGCTTGGTGTTGAGGCAGAGGGCAGGTTGCAAGCATCATCGTCAGGGGTTCAGAAAGGCCGACAACGAGAGGAGAGAATGACCGCGAATTGTGACACTGATAAGGAAGATAGGAAGAAGATGAGGTTGATGATGGCGGTTGGGTGCAGGAGAGAGAGATGGCGAAAGTGGAGTTGTGGGAAGGGGACACGGTCAAGGCGTTGGCGACACAGGGAGAGAGAATGAGTGAGGGAGAGAAGAGGTGGTGGGGTTACTGGTTGCGGGGTGTGGTATAGAGAGAGATTAAGCAAGAGAGAGATTCATAGAGGGGGAGATCGATAGAGAAGATGAGCAGGGAAGAGGGGTTGGCGCCTCAGTAAAGAGAGAGGAGAGAGAAAGGGAAGATTAGGGTTAGGTTTAAAAGAAGTAAATATGAATTAAATCCTAAATAATTAACTCACAAATTATCAAATTCTTCATAATTTTTCCAAGTTTAAAACATGAGTCTATTTATAGACTTTACAAAACTTCAACATTCGGGTATAACCGATATGGTACTAAACAAATAAAATAAAACCAAAAATAAAGAACGAGAGAGAAAAATACATAAAATTGCACAAAATTGTTCTCGAATTGGGATGCGCACTTTTGTCTTCTTCGGCTCTTACATCTTGTCTGGATGTTCGCATCACCTAAACTTATAAACTACAAGAAAGCAGGCATATCAAGAATAGGCATGTAAACCATCTAAAATAAACTCATTCGTTAAAGCAAGGAATATTTGAGGCTTTGTTCACACATTAAGAATTAATTTTATTAAATATAAAAATAGATCCCTTAACCCTAAGCACAACTTTAAAGTTTTTGTAATGGCAGGGTCTTTAATATGAAACACAGCCACCTAGATTCAAATCCAACTAAGTGAGCATTTAAAGTGGACCAATAAGCAAGAGGCCACGTTTCCGCCTACAAAAAACACCCTTAAACTACATAGGAGCGTTAAATATAAAATCATATCTCTGAACCCTCACCATAACTTCAAATTTTGTAGTGTAGCAACAGACTTTAATAAAGTTAAGAGATGAAAGAAGGGGAAGCATATGTGAAAAACACATACACACATATTATATGTGTGAGGGTAGGAGTGGCAATTGGGTCGGGTCGGGTCGACCCGACCAATTACTGCTCGACCCATATAATAATCGGTTGGGTCGACCCGACCCGATTATTATACGGGTCAAAAATTCAGACCCAGACCCAGACCCATTCTTAGTCGGGTCGACCCGACCCGACCCATTTGACCTGATTATTAAATTTTAAAACAATTTCTTTACACTTTATTACCAAATTGTTGGGTGGTATAGTTAGTCATCACACTAAACTCTACACACTAAAGGCCACGGGTTCAAAATTAGTCTTACGCATGTTTTTTGACAATTTGATTTGGGCGAAGGGGAGGGGGCGGGGCGGCAGAGGAGGAGATCAAGGGGAGGAGGCCGAGGAAGAGAGAATAATCGGGTCTGGTGAGTCAAGCGGGTCTGGCGGGTTCGGATCGACCGACCCATTTAATAATCAGGTCAAATGGGTCGACCGATTACGACCCAAACCCGATTAGCCCAAACCCAGACCCGCTAACTTCGGGTTGGGTCGGGTCGGGTCGGGTCTGGCGGGTTGCGACCCGTCGCCACCCCTATGTGAGGGGGTGGTGGGAGTGGGATTTTTTTTTTGCATATGTGCATTCAATTTTGTTGTTGTTGTTGTTGAAGGCAGGGGTTGTGCCCTTCAATTCCAAACACTTTGTTTCATATCAACATAGTTTAAACCTTATGGAAAAACTGTTTTTGTGCCCTAATATTTTTAAAGCCAAAATCCAAATTCAACTATAACAATTGGTAATGTGGACTGGAGTACCATTTTTTTGTAAATGACTAATGTACCATTCACCTTCCTTTAGTAACTTGTAGGTTTGCACGCTTTAAAAAAAAAGTGGGATCCACACAAGTTTAAGAAATGAAGATCTAATCATGTATGCTACTTTCTTCTTTTCCTATGTATGCTACATCCTCACCTTCTATCCCCCCCTATGCATCAGTCCTCGTCTCATTCCCCTCTTTGCCTCCTCGTCTCATTCCCCCTTTATATCCCTCTCCCTCACAAATAAACATGCCATGGAATGAGATGGGGACAGAGGAATAAACAGCAGCGAGAAGAACAAAGAACAAAATAGAAGAAAAAGAAAAAAATAATAAGGATAAAGATAAAGGATAAACGTGGTCTAACACCATAGATGGCCTCACACCACAAAGAAATTAAATACCATTGAGAACAAAAAAGTTCTCCATTACAAGAAAAAAATAACTGTATTGATACTCTCTTATCAAATGTTTCTACTTACATGAAAAGGCTATACTTTTATTTCTAGTTGGATATTTCTTCAAGAAAAGATAGGTTTATAAAAATAGTAACTATAATATTTTCTGAAAAAGCTAATCTAATAAAAAAAAACCTAATCTCTAGTTGACTTAAGGCCTAAGAAATATATTTAAGAAAAAGATGCCTTTATTGATAGGCTCTAAAATATCATAATAATGTCTGACTCAACTGAACCAAATCCTAAACAAATTGACATTTGCTATAACTTTTTACAAAAAACTATTTGTATATTAATAGTCTCGTACTTAACTAGCATAATCTATAATAATATTCAAACTTCTCTTAAAAGTTTCTAAAATAATCATATTTACACCCAATGAGACATTAGCAAACAACGATTAAGTAATTTGTATAATAACTAAATATTACAAAAGAAAATAACACAGCTTTCTTATTATTGTTATTGTACTATTAATATTATTGTTATTTAACATTGTGAGTATTAATATTAATATTTGTAATTATGATTATGGATGAATAATACTCCATAAAAGAGTCCAATTCTTGAACATAAAATTGTCATAATGCTGGCATAAAAAAAAGAAAGTAAGCACAATTCTTATTAATATTATTGTGCTATTACTATTATTATTATTTATCATCATGAGCACTGTTTTAAATCTCGGCCAATATACCGGTATATCGGCCGAGATACCATTATTTTATCCAAAATGATACGATAAATGCAAAATTTTACCGGATATCATTTTAGACCGATATGTGCTGATATATCACCACATAGCCGATATATCGACCGATATCCGAAATGAAAATATTTGATATATCGCCATGTGACGCATTTGAGGAGCTTCTATAAACGCATTTGAGAAGCTTCTATAAAAAATAAGTATCCCTTATGAATCTATGACCCTAAACTTGATTTAAGTAATTTCATATGATTTATATAGGCAATTATATGTATATTCTTCATTCGGTATGAAGTCTGGTATTTAATATCATATCGCGATATCACCTGATATCCGATATATAATTTTGTGGACTGATATATCACTGATATCCGATATTTAAAACACTGATCGTGAGTACTAATATTAATATTGTAATTATGATTATGGTGAATAATACTCCATAAAAAGTTCACAAAATTTTTAACATAACAATTGTCATAATGGTGGCATAAAATTTTATTATAAATTTTTACAAAAGCAAAGAAATTTTCTAAATATTTAATAATAATAATATTATATAACTATATTTTGCCTAAGATATTTAGAAATAATACATCATAGTTGACACTAGAAATAATATAAGTATTATTATTGCAAATAATATCTAAAAAATAAGTGAACAAACTCTTTTAACATAATAATGATAATATAAATAGCATGAACTCTTAATTATCTATTTTAAAAAATTAAAGAGTATTAATAGAGGCAATAATAATAATTGATACCACTTCCTTTTGCTCAAGTTTATTTCAAGTAATATATCTAACTATTATGTGTTAAACATAAAACTTATATGCTATACTTAAAAGCAATGAAGTTCATAAAAATGCCATAGTCGAGTACCACAACTAAATTAATGTTAAGATTTTATTTGGAGTGTTATCTTTCCATAATAACAATATTATAAATAGTTCAGATGATAATGATTTTGAGATAAGAAATGACAATAATTGCTATGAAACTTCTATTGCAAACTTCTATAATATTATAGTCAGCTCTTAGGGTTATTATCATGCAACAATAAAACTTGTGATGGTAAAAAAATATAAAAAATTCAAAAAACAAAAGCAAGCAAAAAAAATCATTAAGAAAATGCTAGAGAGGTCACAAGAATAGTTTGAAACTGGGAGCGAATAGTGTTTTCAAAAGCGATTTATGCGGTAGCATTAGCGACTGTGGAACGAGTTACGTGCGCCCATTATGCAGCTGCGCATACGGCTATACATAAAACTATTATGTATTAAAACCAACATACTCAATTACTGAGGTGCGTATAGATTGAATTATATAGGCGGCCTGGGTTGAAATCCCATAATAAGTTACCCAACCCAGAAACCCAAATTTTTTATGACAAAACTGTCACCAATTAGGTCTGACCCATTTACATTCCCTTGTGCTCATCTAGTCTCTCTCTCTCTCTCTCTCTCTCTCTCTCCCAAATAACCACCCCTAACAACCCAACACTCGGGTGACAAAAGTCATAGGCAGCACAAATGAGGGCTTTTCGATGGCGAGGGATCATCGACGATAAAGCTGCTTCAGGTGCGGTTTTTTTTTCTTTTCCTCATTTGCTATCTAAGGCTTTTTCAATAGGATCTCATCTTATATCCTCTCCACTCTATATCTCTCCTCACAAGGAGGGTTAGCAGCACTGGATCAAAGCGCAATAGCATCAATAGCAAGGTATTTTTTATGTTATGTCTTTTCGTTTCCCTTATTCTTTTCTAAACCTCCTATCACAAGTAGTAGTAACATGACCAATTACTGATACAATTGTCTGCATTCACGAGAGAAAATTTGTGGTAAAATTAATTCTAAAATAAACTTTTTTAATTTTTAGAAGAGTTTCTTTTTTTGTTGTTTTAGTTTTCTTAAGTTTTTTTTTTAAAGACTTACGTGAAGATTATGAGTTGGGTAATCTTAAATCCAGTAACTAGTGGATTATTGAAAATCAAAATGATTACTTTTTGTTCCTTAGAGGAAGCAAAGTTGCATGTATCGTTTGCATAGTTAAGTTCCATGACTAATTCATAATATTTCATTGTTTTGTTTCTCATCTTTCATCATGTTTTAAGAATCATTTACACTTATGTGTTGTTTTGTGTGTATGTATGCAGTGGTGGAGCCAGTGGGAAATGGGGCACGTGCCCCCAGCCTCGCCGAAAAAAATGTTGAGGCCCTTGATTTGTGCCCCCAGGCCCAATCTCCCTCTCTCTCAGGGCACGGCGGTTCCAGAATCGCATCTTCGAGGTCGTTCAGAGCTTGTTTCTTCAACTCCTGAACTGACAACACCTTCATGTTCATGTTCTTGTTGTTCTGCAACATCGAATTGCCACCATGAATTAGGATGTGTGGAGGATCTTGTAGTTTGTGATAGGAGAATTGCTCATCAAGGTTGAACCGGACGGCGAGGATGTTGCCGGTCTTGAGAACTTGGCTAGCTAGCTCGAAATCGATGTCGATGGTGCCAGTGAAGAACAAGAAGTCAGCCGTGGAGTTGGTTGATTGCAGACTTTATGTCTAACTCGACCGGTTCGAGATCAAAAAGGAAATTGAAGGCGCTGTCATCAGATCGATGATGATGATTATTATGATGGAGGATCAAGGTCGATGATTTGATCCATGGGAAGAAGAGGTGGACGAGGGCGAGGGCGGCGGTCCTCACAGCAAGCTAGAAGAGCTTGGGGTTGGGGAGTCGGGTGACTGCTGAGCTCCAGTGCTCTGCCTAGGCTAGCGAATCGCTGGATCGCTGCCTGCTACTGATTCTTCACCCTCATTCTTTAATAATAAACTAAAATAGGAAAAAGAAAAAAGATAATGGGGAAAAAGAAAATTACAAGAAATAACGTGAGAGGCAGAAAGGGGTAGGGAGGGAATTTGAGGAGGATAGCGGGTGCACAATCGGGCGGCGGTGTGGTTACCACCCACAAGGACATGTGCAAGAGGAGGGTGAGCCGTTTGAGACGGAGGGCTTCCATGTTGTGAGATTGAGATTGATCAATCAACGGTGGAGATTAAGAGCTCATCTCGGACTCTCCACCGGCAATCGCAGGTGAAGCGACGGCAATGATGACTTGATGAATGAATGAACGAAGTTCGAGTTGAGGAGAGAAAGAATGAGAGGGTTATATAATGAGGGAGAACGGAGTGTGTTTTTCGATAAATATTTTAACCTTTATTTTTTTCATTGCATTTAACTTGTTTTGAATTTGTGGCTGATTTTTGGTTTCTTGGGTCACTTTTATTTGTAGTTGAATTCTCCCGCTTGAAAACTAAGTATTGCATCTATTTTAACAATCTTTTTATTTAATCACTTCCGTGTTATGTGTTTGCATGTTTGTGTCTTTATGTGAACTCTTTAGCCATGTAGTCTTGTGTAAGACCGCGCAGCTATAAATAAGGCATGTGGTCTTTAGCTTTTCTCCATCCAATTTTATTACATTTCTTGTTTTTATACTAGGCCTAATTCGTTTTCAATTAATGTCTTGACATGATTTATCTATTTGTATACTGTGTGGTTTTATTTATTTTTAAATATTTATAAATTTTAGAAAATAAAGACATTAAAAATTTATGAAGCTTACACCTCACGCATGACGCTTATGCCTCCCCTAGAAAGGGTTCAACGCTTCGACTCATGCTTTCGCCTTTCCAAACACTAGTCTATACTTTATTTGCTTCCCTTATCTGTTTGGTAGAAAGGAAGTAGAGAGATGCTTATCTACGCTTGCCATATAGGATTAGATGCTAAAAACATAAGGTGGGAAAAAATATGACAGATTAAAATAACCAGCCATTTCCTTTTATCAGATGTACTTCAGTATAATACCATGTTGTAGCGCTTGCAGGGATCAATACCCGATAGAACAGACATTATTGTTTATTACAGGCTGTTTTGAGTACTTACCACAGATTATGGTAGACCAAAGAATACATGTTCAGTAATATACATTTAAAACATGCACACGTAAATGGGTCATATGGTTTCTGAATGGTAAGGAACTAAGCATTGGAGAGTGCAAGGCTTTGTATGGAAGTCAGCAATTTGCACAAGAGGATCACTAAGAAATCAAACTGGAGGTCAAGACTGAAACCCAATCCGACACAGTTACTTAACACGTATTCTAATTGTCATCATTCTATGCAATTTTTCTCAATGCATGTTCCTGGTTGAACAATAGTCACCATTATCACATCCATTAAATTTCTAATAGAAAATAATGGCTTAACCATATCAAACAAGAAAGCACAGCTCCCAAAAAAAATATATCATTTGAACACCTATAAACATTTTCAGGTCACCTAAGACAACAGTGCATATATTAGACAAAATATTCAACCACCTTGCAGCAACATCTGCTACTAAGCAAACGGACACCCCACATTAATAGCAAAATATATTTACTGTTATAACCACAACTCTTTTGATTAGAATTCTAATTTGATTCTGACTCACGTTCGTGTCACGTCCAAATTAAATCTATCAATCCATCTAAAACTATTAACAAATCTTGAAATCTAGTCATATATCTATATTCTCATCTCAAAAAAAAAAAATTTAAGATAAAAAATAGCATTTATAAGATAGAGAACAATTCAAGATACACATCACTCTTCATGATTACATATCTAAAATTTATCATTGTCATTAATCTCTCTCTCTCAGCCATATGTCAAAAAGAAAGTGAAATAAAAAAAATGTTACAATACCAAAAATCAAGCCATAACATTTACAATAAAGAAAAGTTTGAAATAATAAAAAACATCATTTATTAAGAATCTCTATTTTGAAAAAGAATTTTGAAAGAAAGAACACTTTTTAGATTAAAAAATATATGATACTCATCCAAAAGATAAGATGAAAAGTTTCTTCTTCTTCTTCTTCTTTTCTATTCAAGATTAGAATTCTCTAAAATCAAAGCAAATGAACTATAAAGAAAGGTACATCAAAAAAAAAATTTTTAATAAATTTTATTTTACATCAATTTTATTTTTATTGCAAGTGCATGGCACGTGCCCACTTTTATCTTTGATATCATAACCCCAAGGGAAGAGGGGACTTGCAATTGACTTGACGTGCATCATAAAGTCATGTCTATCCCACTCTCACGGCCTCACATCTTAAGAAGATACTAAAAGTCCATAATATTACTAACTTGCCATTAAAATTGTTTAATATTTTATTTTATAGAGTGTGACTCAATTATTGTGCGACGCAGACCTACAAATGCGCCAGTCCGGCGAGTAGAGCGTATCAAATTAGGGCAAGTTAAAAAAGTACAGGGGAGACTGAAAAAAACATGGATGGAGGTAATACAACAAGATATAAAGGCTAAAGGCCTTAGTGAAGGCATATTGCTCGATAGGAATGAGTGGAGAAAGCTGATCCATGTGCTCGATCTGGCGTAATTCTCTTTTGGTTCATGTAGCCTACCCCCAAATACTTGGGACAAATGGCTTAGTTGTTGTTGTTGTGACTCACATTATTACTTAAGTGACCATGATTGGATTATTTCACATTTATAGCATTTGAGATATTCCAATTCCGAAGATCCTTTATACGAATAATATCATTCAACTAACATAAACTAAGATAGTAAAAAGGGTTTTGTCAGAAAAGAAAACGAAATAGTTTACGTGTCAAAAAATCTTCCTGAACAGTATATTTAAACAGGTCTGCTAACAATCTAGTTTGCATACCTATCTTCCCATGTCCAATGTCCACAGTGCATCCTGAGATGCGTCCAACAGCATAAAGTGACAATACTGCTTGTTCAGATGCATAAAAGCCTGAGACATTAAATGTTTCAAACATCATTTGCACCAACTGTTCTCTCACAGCCTGTGGAATACAAAGGCATGGAAGAAATAATTATCATGACCAAGCAATCCATTTGATATATTATATTCAAGATTTTTATGACAGTTACATAAATAACAGTAAATTTTTCATTAAAGAAATAGAGAAGCAAATCTTTCAAAAAGTTAAAAATTTTTGTATCTTTCCAAAAACTATAATATTAAATAACAGGATGCTTATAGAGGTTAAATTCATCACTTTATTAAGAGTGACAATTGTTGCCACAGAAAATTAGGACCTGCAGTCTTTCTTCTTCACAGACCTAGCAACACAAATCCAGGAATCTGGGCAGGGATTCTTCATATATTTATCACAAAAGACAATGACAACCCCAATGGACTCTTTTGTGCAGCATTTATAAGGGGAATTCCTTTTATCGTTCAGGTTAGCTATCAGTAATTTTTCACTTTTGAAATTGTTCACTTATCTGGTTCAGGTTGTAAATTTTCACATTTTTGAACCCAAATGACTGAAACCGGCCTTTTTTGAAGGGTTGGTATGTAGACTACTTATTAATTAACAATGGAGAATATAAGATAGGCGTCAATATTAAGTATTTGGTGCTTGAGAAAAATGCTTATCAAGGAACAACATCTTGAAGTCTATACATATAGTTCCATTAGCCTTGGGTACTTAAATTTTCCCATTTCAAGTATTGAGGGTTTAATAATTCATATTGTGTTACGATGCTACTAATAAAATAGAGAACCAAGAAAAAAAGTAGATAATAAATTGGAAGTGTTCAATAACCTAAACCAGAACCTGAATAAAATAGATTGGTTTGGATTATACGGATGTGAATACCCCTAATCTTATTTCTACACCACGAGTTTGGTACCCAAATCAAACAAGGTCCTTCCATTAGTCAAGTGGATGAGAACAGTCAAGTATCTTCTGAAGTGACATCAATATGAAACTGCACTTCAGTAAGCCTACAGAAGCATGTTAATTGACAAAAAAGTAAGTTGACTGGTAAAGAGTAGATTCTTAACCCAACCATTAATGACATAATTAGCAAATAAAGTGTGAAAAGGCCCTTTATAGATGAGAGATGATGCTAAGAATCTACATGAACTTGATGGTAAGGATGTATGTAAAAATCATGCAGGCATGCCAGCTGAACCAACTTAGTCAAAATTGATTGTGCCTGAAAAGAAATAGCAGGTCACAAAGTTGCATGCATCGAGAAAGCAAACAAACAAAAAACATGACAGGAAACAGAGTACAATATAAAATGCTAAATTTATTTACCTTTGGGGTCGAGAGCGGATCTGTGAACAGAATCTGCCCTTCTTCTCCAATCTCCCATCCAAGACAAGTGTACAAAACATGGTGTAGCAAGTCTTCCATCGCATCCCAATCTTTTATAAAACCTCTCACAACTGGATCAACTGTGACTTCCTCAAATGCTGAACTGTCCGTCAAATCTCCCTCTTCTATGACACGCTTCATTTTGGTTGGAATAACCTGTGTATAAATTGGCGAAAACAAAAATCAGAAGATAACACAAAACTTTTCTTGCCTCGAGCATAATACTCCTGTAGCATGGGCTTTAGAACTTTTTAAGCCCTACGACTGCAATGCACCAGTTAAAGAAACTAGGATAAGAATACCAGACATTTCATAATTCCCATAATTCCAGCAGTAGGATTGTGCAACACGAATGTGCCAGTATTGTTTGCCCTTTCTAGGTATGGCAATAAATGATGTAACCTCCACAATTAAGCCTATATTTCCTGCTGTTATTAGGAATGTTTTGCCACGCATAATTATAAGTCCCGCATACTCCTAGTTTTACATAAAACTTGAAATTTCATTTTCCATAGCCCATCAAAATTCTGGACATGTCCCAAATCCTGTATCTCGAAATAGGGGCAGAGTTCAGCATTAAAAAGTACAGTATCCTGAACACCACATTTCAATGCTATAATCCCGCATTTCAAGGGTGTAGCTTCCACAAGTACGCCTATATTCCCTGATATAATTAAGAATGTTTCGCCATGCATACTTATAAATGCCGCATACTGAAGAGCTGCAGTATCCATGCGGAGTGGGAATCTCGTCTTCCTTGTGCCCCTCATTATTATTATTCTAGATTGTGTTTTTATCTCTTGAAACCCTTATGCCAAACCCAGCTATTTGTCTAACCACTGGTTAGCTTTTTGTTTGTATGATATACTTGCTGGAGTTGGGGGCCTACTTTCGTATTCGGTTAGGGACAATATGTCTCAGACCTTCATGTGTACTTGGAGCAAATTAGTAATATTATAGTCGGGCTTTCAGCCTTACCTTCCCCTAAAAAAAATAAATACTGCCGACTACTAAATTTACATAATACCTGGTATTTCATTTTCCATAGCCCATCAAGATTCTGGGCATATCCCAAATCCTGTATCTCGAATAGGGACTGGGCTCGGCAGTAAAAAAATACAATGTTCTGAATACCGCAATTTAAGGGTGTGACTACCACAATTAAGAATATATTCTATGCAACAATTAGGAATGTTCTGCCACACATAATTATAAATCAGGCATACTATAAAATTTACATAAAACCTGGAATTTCATTTTCCATAGCCCATCAAATTTATGGATGTGTCCCAAATCCTGTATCTCGAAATAGGGACAGGACTTGGCAGTAAAAAGTACAGTATTCTGAATACCGCATTTCAGAGCTATAAATCCCGCATTTCAAGGGTGTAACTTCCACGATTAAGCCTGTATTCCCTGCTATAATCAGGAATGTTTCAGCAAGCATAATTATAAATACTGCATACTGAAGAGCTGCAGTATCCATACTGAGTGGGAATCTAGTCTTCCGTGTGATCTCTTGAGACTCTTGTGCCAAACCCAGATACTTGTCTAACGACAGACGCTTGTTAGTTTTTGTTTGTATGCTATGCTCGTTGAAGGTTGGTAGTCTCCTGTTGTATTCGAAGAGGGACAATTAATAGTATTATGGTCGGGCTTTCAGCCCTACCTTCCCCCTCAAAAAAAACATACATCATATTACAAAATTTACATAAAACCTGGAATTTCAATTTCTTTAACCCATCAACATTCTGGACATATCCCAAATCCTGAATCTCGAAATAGGGACAGGGCTTGGCAGTGAAATTTACAGTATTCTGACTACCGTATTTCAGAATAAATCCCGCACTTCAAGGGTGTAACTTCCACAACTAAGTATATATATTTTCTGCTATAATTAGGACTGTTCCGCCATGCATAATTATAAATCCCACATGTTATTGAATTTACATAAAACTCAGTATTTCATTTTCCATAACCCATCAAAATTCTGGACATGTCCCAAATCTTGTATCTCAAAATAGAGACAGGGTTTGGCAGTTAAATGTACACTATTCTGGATCCCGCATTTAAGAGCACATATACAGAATTGCCATAACTACAGCCACAATGGCGCAGTGATAAAAAAGCCGCATTATCGATACCGTGGCCACTGCAGACACAAACCCTAATCTTTTAAAGGGGAATTCAAAATTTTACAAAATTGCAAATAAAAATTACAAAAAAAAATTTTTCTTTCCCTTAACTTCCAGTATCTACCAGCAGGGACTTTCCCCCTCCCAAAGAAAAGGCACTCGATTATTCGGAAGAAAAACACAATTTTTACTGAGATTTCGACACCGTTGAAGAAAGCTTGGGTCTCGAGCAAGTTTTACGTAGAGAAAAGGTGAAAATTGTAAAGAACAGCAAATTAAAAAGAAAACATAGAGAAGAGAAGACGGGATCACCAGAGCTGGGTCCTGATCGGGAGCGGCGAAACCAGCCTTGAGAAGTTTGGATCCGGCGTCGACCACCACAGCCTCCATTACGAAAAAAGGGCAGCGGTAACTGAAAACCCTAGATTCTTTATCGCAAGAAAAGGCCTTTGATTTTGGAAGGAACTTGTCTGTGTACGAGAAGAGAGATTTTTTTTTTTTTTTTTTTTTTTGTTTTTGGAGAAGGAGAAGGGTCAAGAATAGAAAGCTAAGATTTTGAAGGGGTTTTAGAACTGTGGCGGTCGAAAGAGATTTACGGGATGGGATATTGCCCCCACAAGAAATGATGAAGGGGTACGGACACTGCCACCACAAAAGTCGATAGCCCCACAGATACTGAAGGCACTCCCAAAATTAATTAACAAAAGCCTCTAAAATTTTTTAAATAGTTAATATTTTTTTTTCTCCCTCCTCCTTCTCTTTTCTCCTCCCTCACTGGCGACCCTATTGTCGGTGACTCTCTGAACCGTCCGACAAACCCCCTTTCCCAGTGAACCCCATCCCCTTCCTCCGATGAACCCCCTCTCCCCTCAACCACCTCCCCCATCCCCTCCGGCGAAACCCCCTCTCCCCTTAATCCTCTCCCCCCACTGTAAGTGTCCGGGTCGAACAGCAGTGTCTGTTCGGCCTGGATAATGTTCAGCCCGGACAGTTGCAGTGGGGGTTGGAAGGGGGAGGGGGTTGGGGCATGGGGGTTCTGGCCGAGAGGGGAGGCCGGGGAGGAGGGGCCGCTGGAGAAAGAAGGGAGAGATGAAGGAAAGAGGAAGGAGGAAAAAATGAGTATTTTGGAGTTTTCACTGTGGGGGAAGTTTGTTTCGCGTAAAAGTTCGTAAGTAAAGGACTTACAAAGTTAAACTACGGCGTTTGTTTGGACGTAATTCGTAAAAGACTTACACCACCCAATTGCCACTCACTGCAAAATTACCACTCACTACAGCCCAGTTACAGTTAATTTTGTGGTCATGCAAATTTGTATATATTTTTATATATTATTTTTTAATATTTAGCATTTTTAATATTATTTGCATTAAAATAAACACCAATAGTTAATTTTGTGATCAACTTTTTACTTACGACTTAACGTTACGACAACAAACATAAAGTACAATACACTTCCACTTACAACTTTATATTACCAACCAAACACCATAAGTTTACATGCATGTAACTCATTTACAACTGTAAAGACTTTACCAATTACTTACGAATTACGGCCAATTACGACATCAAACCCTGGGTGAAATAGAAGGGAAAATAATGGCACTTGTTAAAAAAAAAAAATTTGACTTGGTGGTGGCAATATTTACGCTCCCCTGATAAAGGCATCTATCAAAATCAAAAAATCATTAATTTTTTTGGGCAGAGTTATCCTCCAGAGAAAAGTCTAAAATATCCTCTCTCTCTCTCTCTCTCCCTCTCTCTCTCTCTCCCCCCCCCAACTCCGTCCAACACCGCCGCCCTCCCCACCCTCCCGCCCTCGTCGATCCGTTGTTCGGCCATATCAGACCGAACAGATAGGATCTGCTCGGCTGGCCAATCAGGCCGAACAAATCCTAAGCCGGACATAGCCAAACAGCGAATTGGAGAAGCGTGGGGAGGTCGAGGGGAGCAGGGGGGCCACCAGCAAGGGGACATCGGGGGAGGGGAGGAAGAAGGGTAATTTAGGAATTTTTGAAATCAGAGTGAGTGATTTATCAAACTGATTGGTGCCTTAATTTGGTGAGTGGCTTCATCACTTTTGGGGACGGCAATATTTGTTACTCAATATTTACCGGTCACGGAACTTTCTTTTATTTTTTTGCATCGATGGTTCTTCTTCTTTTTCCCCCGGTCTCTCTCTCTCTCTCTCTCTCTCTCTCTCTCTCTGTTTTTGACAACAGTTGATGATAATAAAGGGAAGAATATTTATGTTAATTTTGATTAATAATAATTAACTGCAGTGTTATAAAATTACATGGAGCGTATGTTGGATAATTCTCTCCCTTTGGGCTTTGGCTACAAAGTTAAAAGTTGGCTCCCGGTTCAGATAAATGAAATCACCACTTAGAAGCATGAGTATGATTTCACAACACAGAAGTCATAGATTATGTTTGTTATTTACGCAAAGTTTATTTGAATGGAGTACATAACTGAAAAAATGAAGTGAAAATTACCATAGAGAGCGGATATTTCCACCCCAAAAGTGATGAAAGCACCGCTCACATATTTACAAGTGAGCTATTAATATTTTGGACACAGCTACTCTAATGAAAATGACAAAAATGCCTATTCTCCTTCTTCTCTTTCTTCTCCTTCTTTTTCCTGACGAACGGCGTTTTCCCGACCTCCCGTTCCCTTCCCCAGCGCTGTCCCCTCCTCCTCCTGCCCCGACCTTCCCCCAAAGGTGCTGCCCCCTCCTCCCCCTCTTCCCCGACCTCCACTCCCCATGTCCTCCCCCTGGCATTCCCCCTTCCTCTCCTTCCCGGCGTTCCCCCTCCCCTCATCCTCCCTCCTTCCCCTCCCTTTCCGCGCTTTCCCCCTCCTCCTGCCAGCCAGAGTGGCCGAACAGAGATGACGGAGGAGGGGGAAGCGCAGAGAGGGAGGGAGAAGTGGGGGAGGGGCGCCACGGGGAGGGGAGGGGGAGGCCGATGGGGGGGAGCACTAGCGAGGGGGTCAGGAAGAAGGAGGGGAGGCCGCCGACGAGGAGGGGAGAGGGGGGGGGCAGGAGAGAGGGGAGGGGAGCGGAGGCCGCCGGATGGGCAGGCGGAGGCCAGGGGGAGATCATGGGGAAGAGGGAGGGGGAGCGGGGGGGAGGGGAAGCGATCACAGGCGAGGGGAGAGGCCGACGAGGGGGAGAGATGGAGAGGCAGAGGGGAGGAAGTAGGAGGAAGAAGAGAGGGGGCTTTTTTGCCCTTTTTTTTTGAATCTTGCAGGGGTGCATTAAATAAAAAATGAGGTGCCTTAATCCTAGAGTGCCAAAATTCTTTTTTGGGGTGAAAATATCTGATCCCATTACCATTTGTCTATTTGACTTGAAAGTTATCTAAACTGTAGTTTATTTTAAGCTGTAGTTAAAATTTGCAAATCTCTACTGTTGGTTTCTAAATTGTAGTTCCAATAGCCAAACAATTTTACAGTCAAAGAAAAATTCACTCATATTATATTTTTTCTAAATTACACTTAAGGTCTACTTTTGAAGGTGGCTAACTGTTGTTTATTAAAATACAAATAATTAAAAAAAAAAAAAAAAAAAAAAAAAGGCTAGGTTTATGAAGTCATAGGACTCGACTCCAAAACACTATATTTCAGACCTCAAAACCAACCAGATCCTGCTTCTCTAAGCTATCTTCATTTCATTTTTGTTAGTCCAAGGGGAGGAGTGCAAGTGCAACATTTAGGACATTTCAATAGCTCATCTCTATCCTGCTGCTGCTTTTGCTGAAAGAGGCCACATATTTGCTACTGAATCCGGTGACTTGATCGCACATGCATTTCTCATTTAACAATAGTTGAAGCATAAAAGCAAGTCTTATGTTAAAAAGAGGAAATATAACAAGAGTGGCGATTTAGTTTTGCCTAATTATTTGGTAAGAAAAGTATAGACACAGCGTCCAGTACATAAAATCAGAATTCTTTGGCCTAATATCCACAACATAACAAATGATTTGAGCAACCAAAAAACATCTTGGCCAAGTATGCTTTGCTTATTATCACCACGAAAACAGCAGCATGAAGATTCTGCATCTCAGTGCAAACCATGCTTACACTGTTTAAGTATAATCGCATATGGTGCCCAAGGAGAATAAATTGCAGAAGATCAGCCAAGGAGAGATGCCCAACACTCCAAGTTGCAGCTTAGGTTAACCAGGCATAAAAATGTTAACAGAAAAAAGAAAATAAATGAACAAGCCTGACACTGAAACTTTCAGGTCAACTGCCTTCAACAATGATACTACTCGAGCAATGCCATCATAAACCGGACGAATTAATCCAATATCACTGCCTGCGAGGATATGTGCCTGTGACACAGACCTCGAATCCAGTTCAGATGGAGGGTGCGACTCTCGACTGCTTTGCTGAGACCGAGAGAACCTCAAGAAACAGAAGAGCAGAAGCCGCAAGCAGAGTAGCAAATTCATCTTCAAATTTCCAGGGCTCAACTCCCTGTAGTTCAGTCTAAAACAGCAGAAAGAGCATAACGCTTTGTATCTAGCCACCTGATCTCGTCATGTTGCACCAAGAACAGCTTCTAATTCTTACATGCCTCAGAGAACATGAGAATAGAGGACATGGGGGTTTTAAAATGTCAGAAATTGTCAGACTTAAGAAAGGTGAGTTTCACTTCAGCAGTACCTACTAGTTCCTCAAGGAGACTGCTGTCAGCCGCTGGCATTTGAGATGAGAGAGATCCTCAAGCTACAAGATAAAATTGCTCAAGGATCCTGCACCTATCTTCTTCACCATAAGTACCAAACATATATGGCTGATATGCACTGACATTCCTCAGTTTTTTTCCCCCCAACCTTCAAATAAGTTCCAAGTAGAAAAATCTACAAAACTGTGTAGGATCTGTGTGTGTGCATGCGTGTACGCGGGTGAATCACCATAGTGTAATGATAATAATAGATAGAAAGCTTGTCATGGATAAGGCATAATGGTCATCATAGTGTAGTGATGATGATAACAGACTACATAAAGTTTATCGTGAATAAAGGCCACAACAAAAATAACCAGACATGACAGGCATTATCATAAAATAAGTTAATTTGTCTGTATGTCACAAGACCCGTGTCTCAGGTCCCCAGAGGACTCAAGCCATGGCTTTATACTAACTGTTTCACTTTACCTTTGAGAATTAAGGGGAATAGTGAAACCAACGTCTGAAACACATCGATTTATTTCAAGGGCTGCAAACATATTTGTCTACCAACAGCCACTCTGACTGTTGCATTCCACAAAAACCATACCAATCTTAGTAGTGCAAAAAATCTGACAGTTTTGACACTCAGTTACTTATCTTGGTTTGACCCAACAGATTTTGGTCTCATCCTACTAAAAGCATCAGAGAACAAAAATAATAATTGACATGATTCAAACCCATCAAACTTCTTCATAGGAAAATAGCTTATCGGACGACATTCAGACAAAAGCACATGCCCACGATAGAGACATCATCTAGGGGCATACACCTTACAGTATAAAAATTTGGAACCTACAATAGTTGGCACCAAAATAACTAATTAGTATAATAAGCTTACAGAAGTTGGTCGGTTTTCTACAATTTCATAAAGAGAAGTTAAAAGCAAACTTCCCTTAACTTCAAACAAGTAATTGAATTTAGTAATATTAGAAACCTGCTCTCTCACCACCCAAAAGTAAGTCTTCTACAAACCATCTCAAATGATTTTTCATTTCTTCCAATTTGTTTGTTAAACTCTTTGATTAGTTAGTTACCTAAATAGGAGTCATATTATTATATGTTATTAGGAATCATACTTGTATTGTGAGTTGTAATTGCATTTGCCTATAAATAAGAGAAAAGAGAGGACCAATCAGCTCTCTCAAAAGATCTTCTAAAATTCTGATATGGTATTAGAGCCTCCCAAAAATTTTCTATTCCGATCAATGCCAAGTCTATTATGGGCCTGCGTTGGGCCGCGCCGATAAGGTGTGTGCCTAGCGTCGGGCCACTATCCTCTTTGTGAATTATCATCGAATTCGTTTTTTGATTCTCGTGCGTGACACTGCCTCGTCTTCCTCTATCGATGCTGATATGACAGTGTTGTGCTTATTTATTAGTGTTGTCTATTATCAACGACATCTACATCTATTCCTACTTCTTGTTGCTACCTGTTTATGATGTCTACTACTACTTGTGCCAGCGCGTGTTGTTGTCAATCAACTCTGCAAGCCACAGTTGCCTCAAAAATTCCAACCCTAGCCAACCACCCATGCATCTTCTACGGTCATCACAGATCTTCTACGTCCTGTTGTTATGACTCTGCTAAACAGATGTGTGTCATCTACGAAGTCTCTACTACGTCCTTTATTACTATTCAACATTATTGATGTGCTGATTTAAGAACATGATATAGACTAATTTATAGTTGTGTCAAGTTCATGCTTTGCTGTTAAACATTCAAAAACTGCTTCTGCCATCTCTTTCTACTAAGTTTGAGGATCTTCAAAACCTTTATTCTACTGAGTTTTTAAGAATCACTCAAAACTATCACATTTACTGAGTTTGAAGATCTTTCAAAATCTCTCTTACTGTGTTTGAGGATCTCTCAAAACCTTCATCTGTGTCGAGTTTGAGGATCTCTTAAAAATTTACTTCTATTGACTCTAAAATCCTAAAAGAGATGAATATGACTTCGTGCGGTATTTGTCTAAGTGTTGGTTCGACTCAAATTCAATTCGCTTCGGTTTGCAGCTTCGATATCAACACATTGATTCAGCAGCTGATTAGAATCAACATCAAGAATATTACTTGTTTTATTTTGTTTAGAATAACTTTATTTATGAGGCTAGTCTTTGTAAGAAGCTAGGCATAATTGATAACTATGCTCCAGCTTAAGAGAGAGTGTTAAAACTCTGAGTAGTTAGTTACCAAATTAGGGTCATATTGTTATATGTTAGTAAGAGTCTAATTTGTATTATGAGTCGTAATTGTATTCGTTTATAAATAAGAGAGTAGAGAAATGACTCAACTATCACAAATCTTTTCTTCTAAAATTCTGATATTGTCGATCTTCATAAAACCTTGAAACAAGCTTCATGTAAGAGAAAATAGGGTTATGTTAATAACTTTCGTACTGATACTGACAATGGTCTCGCAACAATATAGTGACATACCTAGTAGTCAATAAATCTTTAGCAACCTTAGAAGGTTCTTGTAGTTCTTCTATCTATGGGGGGAACAGGGTTTATATCCAAGCAACAACAAAATATTTCCCAACTTTCTATTCAATTGAAAAAGATAAAATAAAAATACCAAGAAATGGAACAAACAGGATCATGAAAGGCTAAATGTACATAAAGTATAATCAAGCTCTTTAGAAGCAGTTTGGCAGTTGAGAGATCCCATATATATCACAAGAAATTGATGAAAACTGTAAGTAGCTTCAAGAAAATAGCATCAATATCCGCATGACAAATTATTTTTTTATGATGATGATATGGACATGGATCGAATACCAAAATTTGAGTTAGATCGCCAATTGCAAGCAATAGATGGAGTTAGATAGCCACTTGGCATGAATTTGGGTTTCATCTTGATCTAAGAATCTAGCGTGTTTAAATTGAAAATTTCTATTCTCGCCTACACAAAATTACTACAAAACATATAATTTAGTGCAGCAAGTTGAATAGTCATAGTTAAATTTAAATTGGAAGGTTTTCTTAATTCGACCAAATCACGTTGGAGTACAATCCTAGTCACTAAAAAGTCGTATCTATGATAAAATAATTAGAGGATAAGCATATTAGTCTTTAGATTAAAATTATTAATAATTATAAAAAAGTCTGTACCATAATTAATTTACAAAACTTTCTTTAAATAAAGAGAACTTCGAAATTTTCAGAAAAGGATAACATTTTCATGAGATTCTAGATTACCTATTATATTTATGTTACTACTACGAACTTGAATTTTTTATTTTTTATCATCTCTTTGTAAATATTGTCAAAATCTCCTATTATTTTGTTCACGAGAACATGAGATTTTTTATCCTCTCTTTCTAAATCTTATCAAATATTTGAATATATTTCTTAAAATTCGTCACGAAAGAAAAAGTAGACCTTTTTCACTTTCTTACTTGCTGCCATGAAGTTGGCTGCTTAGAAATTGGGTAATTAATAGAAAATGGAGATTTTCTTTAACTTGAAAGTCTTAATTTTATTCTCATTCTTAAATAGAATGGATACTGCTTATATCACAAACAACCTCCCACACAAAGATATTGTATCTGAATTTGGATGCATATAGTGGGATTTACCCATTTAATCAGTCGTTTTAATACAATATTTAAAGGGACAAATCATCACAGATAGGGGTGTGCACGGGTTGGATTGGACGGATTTTGTGGATACTTTAAATGTGAACCTGAATGCTTAGATGGGATATTGGTTTGAAACCCGGCATTGGGTTTCGAGTAGGTTCAAGTCAGTCCAGGTTCAAGCGGGTTTGGGTGGGTTTTGACGTGTTTAACAAATGATATATAATGTAAGAGCATGCTTATATATATATATATATATATATATATATATATATATATATATATATATATATATATATATTATAGAGAGAGAGAGAGAGAGAGAGAGATGTATGTATAAATGCAAACATTATGTTTATTAAAAACGTACAAAATTAAGTATAAATGTACTATAAAAAAGTGGGTTGGATTCGGGTCGGGTTTTTTTGGGATCGGTCACTAAGGTTTTATAGGGCAAATTTTAAACTACTATAAATCCGCTATTTTAAGGTGAATTTAGGGTGGTTTCGGGTTAAGGTCAACCCATGAACCCTAATCACATATGCGCTCACGACCCTTAAAAAAATTTGCTCTAATAACATCCATATTCAAATTGAAAATTATAATTTTTATTGTCAATTTAGTTCTTTTGCAATACATTTATGGCGTAATAATGCCAAGAAAATCAAAATAATTTTGTTTTATTACTCAAATGTGTATAATACTCGCTTGAAATTTAATTTGATAATCACTAATATAAAAAGGTAGTTTAATGGCTAATCCTTTTGAAGTCAAAAGATTTGAGAAGAAATATTTTCAAGTTCTATAAAAACTAAAAACTACAAAGATTTGCTAAATGATAATATACATATGAAGAGATTCATTGGTTTGATTTATGTTTTACATAGCTACCAGCTTATTAATCTATTAAGAGTTTTGGTGGGTGGAATGACATTTTCGTTTGCTTAACAGGGACTTTTACTTTAGGCCTATCTATTTGTTGTCAAGTCACCCCACTTGAGTTGACCTAGGCTCTTCCAAAAAGCATAAACCAAAGTTAATTATTGTGAGAGAGAGAGAGAGAGAGAGAGAGAGAGAGAGAGAGAGAGAGAGAGTTGATCAAGTATGGCATAGAGAGTTGATTTATTATTACCCACACGGAGGGAGAGCTAGAGTTGATTAATTATTACAGAGAAATAGCAGCAGAATTTGAGTGTGTGTGTGTTTTTTTTTTTATTTGTTGGGGGGGGGGGGGGGGATTGACATGTGGCAGCGAACAAACAATCATGTTTGAATAGAAATCAAGGCTGATGGGGTTGCTTTTTCTCAAAAATTTGCTTCCTTTTCTTGATATTAGAAGCATGCCACGTGGCACCTAAATGAAGAAGGGTTCTCTTTTTCTTTTAGCTTAGTAATAGATAAAAGAAGTGCCAAGTGTCACGAATGTGAAGTTTTATTTTAAAAAAATAGAATAGTTTTCAATTTGACATGGAGATCAAATTCATATTTTTATCTGAAAATTTTATTAGAAACAACTCAAAGCCATATATATTCAAATATAAGTTAAAATATAGAGGCATAGCAATTTTCTTAAGGCCCACTCCTTTATATAAGGAATAGAGTAGAGATAATTAAATATGTTAAAAAAATCAAAAAGGAATGAAAAAAAATTAGAAGAGAACAAAAAAATATGAAGAAACAGAAAAAATTTCGAAAAAAGGAATGAAAAAATATAGAAAAAAGATATGAAATAATAGAGAATAAAAGAAAAAAATCTAGAAGAAATGAAGAGAAGCAATGAAAAAATAACATCAAAAAAGAAAGAAAGGGAAAATAATTGTGATTACAAAAGGAAAAAGTAATCCTGAAAAAAAAAGAAATGAAGAAATCCACAAGAAAAAGAAAAAACAAAAGAAAAATAATAAACGATAAAAATAATAGAAAAGATTTAGGGAAAAAAGGAAGCGAAGTAAACTTAGAATAGAATGTAGAATAGAATTGGAAAAGAGACAAAAAAATATGGGAAAAAAGAGAAGTAAAACATAACAAAAAAGAAATATAAAAAATTTAGGGAGAAACGAATGTAGTAAAAAGGAATCAAAAGAAACTTCAAATGGTGAGAAACTAGAACAGTAAAAAAAAGGGAAAACAAAGTAGAAAGAAGAAATCAAAGAAAGAAAGAAAAACTATGAAAATAAAGAAAGATAATAAATTACAAAAAAGTAGAACAAAATCATAAAATAGTGGAAGAAAATGAAAGAAACAAATGTAAAACATAGTGGAAAAAAAAGAAAATGAAAAAGAAAAAAATTAGAGGAAAGGAGAAAAAAATTCTAGAAAACATGAAAAGAAAAAAACATAAGTATAACAGAATTTAAAAAAAAAAGAAAAATAGAAGGAAACAAATTAAACCAAAATCTGAAGAAAAAAAAGATATTCTGGAAAGAAAAGGAAAAAAAATAAAAAAGGAAAGAAAGAATTGAAGGAAAAGAAAAGAAATAATCAGTTAAAAATAAAAATTCTGGAAAAAAAAGAATTGAAAAAAGAACAGAAAAGAAAACCTAATCAAAAGGATAAAAATTGTGAAGGAAAAAAGTGAAAAATGGAAAAAAAATAAATCTGGAACACAAGAAAAGAAAGAATAAGCAACAAAAAAAGACAAGAATTGTAAAAATTGTGAAAAAAAGGAAGCGAAGGAAATCAAGCAATCAAAAAATAAAAGATAAAAATCTGCAAATAAAATAAAAAGAAGAATGAAATAGAAACAAAAGAAAAAAGTAAACGAAAATCAAAGAAGGAATTGAAAAACATAAGTAAAATAGTCCCAAAAGAAAGAAAAAAATGAAAGCAAAACAAAATGGGAAAAAAAGAACCTTTAAAAGAAAAGAAGGAAAAAAACAAAAGAAAGAACAAACACAATGAAAATTAAAGAATTATGAAAAGAAGGGGAAGAAAAAGATATCCAGGAATGAAAAAAAAATAGAAGATAAAAATCAGAAAAAAGAATTAGAGCTATATGAAAAAAGAATATAAGTAGAATACAACCAAAAAAATGAAACATGAAAAACTAAGGAAACAAGAAAAGAAAAGGATTTCGAAAAAAAATGAAGAAAAAGAAATTAAGGAATCAAGAAAAAAAAAATTAAAAGATAATAATTGGAAAGAAACGAAATAGATGAATAAAACAAATAAAAGAAGAAATAGATAATAATCAAAGAATAAGTAAAAAAAAAATAAGTAAAATAAACTCAGAATAAAAAAAGAAAAAAAAATGGGAAAGAAAAAACAATGAAGCGTTCAAAAAAAAGGAAGAAAAAAAATTAAAGAAAGAAAAGAAAAGAAACAAAAAAACAAAGAAAAAAGAAAATTTGGATAAAAATAAAGAAGAATTGAAAAAACAAAGCTGGAATCGAATCCTAAAAAAAGAGAGCAAAGAATTGAAAAAACATAAACTATGATCCAAATAAAGAAAAGGAACAGGGAAAAAAATGAAAGGAAAGAATCACCCAAAAATTATAGGAAAAAATTCAGTAAATTAAAGTAAAAAAAGCCTAATTTAAGAAAAATTCAAAACAAATAAAGGAAAAAATATCATAATAAAGCATAGAAAAAAAAAATGAAACCAAAACAAAGAATCGGAAAAAAAAAAGTAGAACAAAATCATAAAAAAAGAAAAAATAGATGAAAAAGAAACCAAAGTTACCAAACAATATAAGAAAAAGATATGGTAAGAAAGGAAAAAATCTAAACAAAATGAATAAAAAAGTAAGTAAACTATAATAAAGAAGAAAAGAAAATCAGGGGAAAAAAGAGAAGTGAATAGAAAAACTAAAAGAAAGAAGAAAAATCAAACAACAAAAGAAAAGAAATTTAGTGGGGAAGGAAAAGATAAATTATGGTAGGAGAAGAAAGAAATGAATAAAAGAACACAACAAGAAAAAAGAAAAAAGGAAAAAAATATGATAAGAAAAATAAACTTCAAAAAAGATCTGGAAAGAATAAAATTCAGAAAACAAAAGTAACTCATAGAAAAGAAAAGAAGAAACAATTAAAATTGAAAAAGGAAGAAAGAAATAAAACTAAAGGAAAAAAGAATAGTGAAAAAGTATTAAAATCTGCAAAGAAAAATAAACAAAGAATCTTAGCTTATGCAATGTGAATCCTCTCCATGTAAGAGGTTGTGGGTGGTTAAATTCCCAACGTGCAATGAATTTCTTTCTCAAAAAAAGAAAGGAATCTCAAGAAAAAGATAGAAAGAAAAAAAATAATTTGAAACAAAGAAAAGAAAAAAATTTCTGGAAAAAGAAAAGGCAAAGAAACAATTAAAAAAAGTAGTAGATTAGATTAGATTAGATTTAAAAAATCAAAAAGAAAAAGGAGAGGAAAAAGTGGAAAGTCATAGAGGGCCTGTTTGGTTAAGGGTGGAAGTGAGGAAGTGGTAATAGTTCCCTTTGGAACTTAAGAATTGGTTAGTAAGTTTTCGGTGTTTGGATGTTATTGGGAAGTGTGGTTTGAAAAATGTTATGTCTTTTCCGGTGTTTGGATGGTAATGAAAAGTGGAAGTGGAAAAGTTGCCCACAAAATAATATTAAAATAAAAATAATTAAGAAAAATAAAAAATAGACTGTAATTAGAATGCAAGTGAGATTTACATGACCAAAAAATTAACTGTTTATGTTACAATTTATTACAAATGAAATTTACATGACCACAAAATTAACTGTAACACTCTGGAAGTGAGGAAATGGTTGTGTAAAAGAGAGAAGAAAAAAGGAAAAGGGGCTTTCTTATTTTCCTTTTCGAGTGTTTGGATAGATAGGGAAGTGAGTAATTATACTTCCCTATTTCCTTACTTCCGCCCACTTCCTTCCAACCAAACATGCCCAGAAAGAACAAAAGAACCAAGTAAAGAAGAAATAAGGAAAAAGGCCAAAAAAGAGAAGCAAGGAAAACAAAAAAAAGAATCTTTTTTTTTTTTTTGCGGGGGGGGGGGGGGGGGGGGGGGGGGGGGGGGGGGGAATCTGAGGAAGTGGGAGGGTGAGGGGAGAGTGGTGAAGAAAAAAAGAAAAGAAAAAAGAGAATAAAGCCACGGGGAAAGTAAGAAAGAATTGGTGAAGGAGAGAGATAAGTTCCCACAATCATAATTTAGAGGGAGAGAGGGCGAGGGGGCAGAAAAAAGAAGTATCTAAAATGAAAGAATAAAGTAAGTTACAATAAAAAAGAGAGAAAGAATTAAAGGGAAGGGGGTGTGGTTCTCGTGATTTAGGTTAAGGGGAGAGGGAAGCATCTTGAGATATCGTGATTTAGGTTAAAGGGAGAGGGAAGCATCTTGAGAGAGATGCCCTAATTTTAATTTAGGCTGTTTTACATTTGCTGCTAAATATAGTATGGATTTAGGAGTCTCCAATTAAATTAGACAATAAAAGCAAAGAACTAACTGGAAAAGATACAATTGGTTTTTTTTTTTTTTTTTTTTTTTTGGGGGGGGGGGGGGGGGGTGGGGGAGGGGGGCTCAAAGATGTGCACATGATTGAAACTATTTGCTGTTAGGAGTAGTAATAGTAATAAATGAATGATTCAGTAGGATTTGATGGCTGATTCAACATTGCTTAAAATGGCATCAGAGGACATTCAATGACTCATCTTTGTGTTGAAGACTCGCATGAGTTTGATTCTATGATTTATAGACATGAATAATGTGTCAGATTCAACACTGACATGGGGTTTGAATATGGGAATTATCCAAAATCTAGACTAAAGAGCATGATTATATATGGTTCTGTAATTTACGCATAGTTGACATATACAACTATATATATTTGATTGTTATTCATATATGATAGATCCTTAAAGAGTAAAATGAGTCATAAATCAATTAATTTGCCCAAAAAAGAGGTATTATAAACGTCACCTTTATACATTATTTTTTTAGATAAATGATGATTCACACATTTGGAAGTGTCAGGCATGGAGGGGATCTGTCATGCCAAAGACAGAGGAAGCCAATTATTGACAAGGAGAAGAGTCCTAAAAATCACAGGTTGGATTTAAATAGTCTCAATACTATCTCAATACTAAAAATTCAATGGTTAATGCTTTCACTGTTTTACCTGATTGCTTGATTAGATAATTTATGATTTTATTTAATTCGAGGTTACTTGAATAGTTTCAGAATATTAAAAAGTTTCTTTTAATAGAGAACAGTATCAGTGACACTTGAGCCTTTAGTTGTGAGTCGGTTGTGACATTTTCTTCTTAGTAATCTACATTTGCTAACATGAAGTTACAAATGTATTTTAGAGTTAATATGAGTTTTTACCTTGGAATTACAATGATTTACTGTTCTCTTTGTTCAATCATTTACCTTGGAATTATAAATATTTTTGTCTCATGCCCAATTAATGACTCACATGAATCAAGAGGGGTATTCTCCTCTTGTTTGCTTTTCCATCACTGCCAGTCTGCCAATCCAATTAGGAAGGTCTTGTGTGATGTACATATGTTAACAAGGCCACATTGTGACCCTTGAGTGGCCATTCCAATCTGGTCATTAGGTTCAATATGATGCACAAGACATCTAATCTATTTACAAATCCAAGCAATATTCTACTTCCTTTTGCCACAAAGAACCAAAAGTAAAGAAAGAGTGAAATCTCAATCAAAAGTTAAAAAGTTGGAGCATAAGCAAAGATCAACTAGGATCCACTAGGAACTTTGAATCAACAAGGAAAGTAATAAAATTCAGAATTTTTTAATAGAGAAATGATGAACCCAATATATTAGAAACATTGACTTTGGCCTCTTTATATAGATAAAGACAAGGATGCGCACTCAACTAAGGACTCTGACTCCTAATCCAACTACAATCACTAACAAACCTCTAAAAAGATAAGATCAAATAGAATCCTAAATCCATTCAAGCTCTAATTTAAACTAATCCTAAAACCAACTAAGCCTATGAAACTGTCCTGCCTCCTCCACTTGGAAAGAACTTGTCCTCAAGTTTGGCTTTAATTGACTTTCTAAATACTAGAACTTAAAAAAATAAAAAAAAATGAATAAGTCCTTATTTGCCACAATCAAAAGTTCTCACACGTCTCGAACAAACATCACCTTTGCTAATCAATTGTTGAATAATAGGCTCTCTGAATATTTACTAGATTCCGCCTTCCAATATTATTGCATGCCATTAATGAGCTACCAAAAGATGCTCCATATAAAATCTGTTGCATGCATTAACTTCATTATTCCAATGACTTCTTGATTCATCTCCTTCATAAACCCACTCAACATTTTGAGCAACTTTTTTGGTTGATCTTGTTCAACTGATAAATGTTTAACATGGAAATCACTTCATTAGGGGCATCCATCATCGACATTATTGTTTAATACCTTGGGGATTCATAAGAAACTTAAACTTTGTCGCTTTCTTCACCTTCTAGATTTGTCAAATTTTTGGAACTAGTTTCAGTAGTTTCTCTCTTTTACTTTGGATTTGGAAAACACTTCCTTTATGGAAGCTAGAACAATCTTTCTACAATTTTTGGGGGGAAAAAATAGTTGTTTCTATCTTTAACATGCCTAGACTTTTCTTTTTTCCATTTTGCTAATAAAAGACGTGAAGATGACAACATTCCATCTCCACTAATTTGCACCAAAAACTTCAAACAAAATTTCCTATTGAAAAGCAGACTTTAGAATGACTAGTTACTCAGTTTCACCTTCATCAAACAAAGATATAAAAATAGGGATCTGGATTAGGTTCTGGCTGCAACTTCACCTTCTCTACCACCTCTTGGCAAAAACATTCATGGACTCTCATGTCAGATGTATGGCGAGTTTCCCCCCCTTAAGTGCATCTTGTTCAAAATTCTTGGAACTTGACTCTTGTAAGGTTCTCTCCTCTACAATTGCCATCACTAGGGAAAAGAACGGAGCCAGGCTATTGCTTCGCCTGCCCCCCCCCCCCCCCCCCCCCCCCCCCCCCACCCCCCCCCCCCCCCCACCCCACCCCACCCAACCCCGCAAGAATTTAAAAGTTCATTAATGACTCTTAATAGTTATCTTTATTAGGTCTGATCAAAGTGTTTGACCCCTTCAAATTTGTCATCATCTAATCTTTCTATTTGAGCTTTTTTTCCTTTTAGATTCATAAATAAGTGGAAACTGATTTAGTCCTACTAATTTTTCTTAACTTAATTAGTGAAAATTGATTTACTCGATCTAATTTGAAAATTAATTACTCGATCTAATTTTCCATAACTGAAATTATATATCTCTTGTGGTCACCTCTCTAGACATTTTAAGGGCCTTGAACATTTTTAAGCCTTCTTAATGCACAAATAATATTTCTAAACAAAAAATCAAATGTGACTATTGGGTTATTTCAAGATTTTTTTCTAATGACTACATTCTCATGATTGTTCAAGTTATCACGAGCACTCGATATATTTTCTAAAATTATATCAATTGTTTTGTCCAAAAAGAATGCAGAAATTGTTAGTCTAGGTACTTTAAGATTGAGTGCTTTCAGATAGCATAATTTTTTAAAGATGTAGTCAGATATCTTATAAATAAAAAACAAACAAGTAGCTACACATATTTCTTCATGAAAAAAAGTAGCATCTTCAAATGGTGAAATTTTATTTTAAATTAGTATTAGTTTATTTTTTTTAAGAGACAACTATCTAACAAGTTGATGTGTCATAACCATGGACTATTTTAATTTAATTTCGGAGATCTTTTCAAGAAAAGACTTTAAATTCTGTAAGGTTATATGGCCCCACCTTGTGTGAATCCTAGCTCCATCACGGACAAGAGATGGTGTCACACCGATCATTAGCCACGAGACCTGGGTATTGCAAGGCTCTTGCAACGATCTGATACCACCTTTTACAGCGAGAAGCAAAGTTAAAGAAAAATCGAAGTCAAAACCTCAATCAAAAAGTTGAAGGCAAAGCAAAGTGATGTGAAATGTGTATCGTGTGTGATGTGAGAGATCAGTGATAAAATTGAACTTGCTACCTTTCACCAAAATCACGATCTTGATAGGAAGTAATTTAAAATTCTAACATTAACTGATGGGTTTTAACAAATAGTTGCAAGCGTAGTCGGAACAATCTAATTCAACAAAATTAATAGCAATACCTTGTTATACATGAAACTGTTCTGCTTGCAATATCGACGATAATAAATACAAGTCTAAATAGATCACACAATCTCACAGTATAGTGGACACCGGGATTACTAATAAAATATTAGAGATAAATTGTACGATGTAACCAATCTGTAATCTAATTGTTGATTTAGAAAATTACCTACTGAGAAGCTCAGGTAGTCGTGTTGTTGTTGATGATGTTCTTTGCTATTGTTGTTGATCTATTACTTTCTTCAGAGATTCATGTTGTTGTAGTATTGCAGGCTGGCTCGCGAGGGACTGAACACTAGTGGTTGATCTGCACAGTAGCAGTAGCAACTGAAAACAGCGAACGACATCCCACTCTTCTTGTTGTTCTGCACTTGTTGAAGATGAGGGGAAGTTGGTGGCTGTGTTGGCACAGCAACAACAGTCAAGGACCAGGCGAGCGAGAGACGAGGAAGTGGCGGCGGCACCGTTCGGCTGCAGGCAAGTTACGACAGCAACAGAGGCAGTCACTATCATCGTAGGAGATGAACGGTCAGGGCGGGAGGCGCGAAGGCAGAAGAGTGCGGGCGGTGGCGCTACCAACGTCAGGCAATTGGACTGGGCTCGAGCCGTAGTGCACGGGCGCAAGTGTCGGCGCAAAGGCGAGGTCAAGGAGGGTGGTGGTCGGGCGTCTGACTGAGCTCGTGAGGGAGAGCGGGAACAGGTGGGTCTGCTAGCGATAGGGAAGACTCACAAGATCATGATGTTATAGGTGTTGGCGGCGGCGATGGTTAATGCTCGACGGTCGGAGAAGGAAAGGAAGAAGGCGTGGAAGCGGATGCTACTGGCGTGTGGTTGAAGGTGATGGTGGGGTTGCTGCCGGTTGATGAAATAGCGAGGGAGGGAAGGTTGCAGTGGAGAGAGAGAGAAGAAAGAAGTCGATGGCTAAGGTTTGTAATTTCTTTCTTTCTTTGTAAACTAGGGCTTTGTGATGGACTAAAGGATAATGGGTAATTGAATTGGGCTTCACACCCGACTCGTTTGAATGGGTTTCACACTCAAACTCAAGAATGGATTTTCATTTTGAAAATATTCAAGTTAATTCAGCCAAAATTCATTGTACTTATTTCTCTTGCTCATTTATAGGCTTACAAAGATTGACACTTGCCTCCACAACAGATGTGGAACTAAAACAAGACTAAAACATAAAAGAACAAGTAGCAAGATTAGAATAAAAAAAAGAAAATACCGACTTCATTCAGCTCTTGCATGGCCTTGATGCCCTCCTCACAGAGACAACCGGAAAACCCTAGAACCCATTAGGACCCCTTGAATGCCACAAGGTAAATAATAAAATCGATAATATTCTTATAAAAAAAAATGAAGAATCCAATTTAGTATACAATTCGTCACTAACCTCTTTACATAGATACAAAGGATAAGGATTCCCACTCAACTAAGGACTATTGGACTCCTAATCCAACCAGAATTACTACTAAACCTGTTAAAAGATGGAACAAAATAGAATGATAATCCACTCAAACTCTAAAAGAACTAATCCTAAACCAACTAAAACTTCAAATAAATCAATCCTAAACCTATCTGAACTGTCCAACATGAGACTGATGCAGACTATTGTAAGACACCCAGATATCAAGAATTCACTCACAATAGTGCAATTGAGCCTCTGTTCCTCCCTGGTTACCTGGAATATCTAGCCTCACCTAACAAATGGGAATCAAATCCCCACAAACACATTATGTGAGGAGTTGAATCAAGGAGTCGATTTTGGCTATAATTTCCTTTGCGGGCTCGAGAGCAAATTTAGAAGTAGCCGCTTCAGGTTCAAAAACAAATTTAACTGTCTTGTCACTATCAATCATCCTTGCTTTTCTAAGTATCTTTCCTATTGTTATTGACAATTAATTGCAGAAATCCTGTATTCATAGGAAAGACCAGTATTCTCCATGTTATAATTATAGAAACCATAGGCTGCGCAAGCTGAGATCTAAATATCGTCATATCTTCCATAACATTCTGTAAAGGAAAAGATATAGTGTGTCCTAAGCATTTGAGTAAGATGCCTGTTTGACACGGAAAGGGGTGGCTGGTGTAACGTTTCCTTGAATCAGATGAAAACAAATTACAGCCGGCTTAATCTTCCGGTTACAAGGGAGGGGAATATTGAATCTTGAATTCCCCCTTGTTTAGTGCTGGGTTCTTCGGGTGGCGGTGGAGAGTGAATCTTGTTCTCCGTTGACCGGATGACTGTTTGGACCGTCGGGGATCTTCTCTTCGGTCGGTAGAGGGAGTAACTCAGCTCCGTCTACCAAAACTCTAGAAGAGGAGGTAGGCGAAGAGCGGCTAGTACTCAGTAAGCTCGCTGAAGGGTTTTCTCTCTCTCTCTGTCGATGATCTCTACTTTTTTTTTCTCGGAATCTCTCTCTTGCCCGATAATCGTCGTCCTCCTTTCTTTTTTTGTCCCCAATAGTGACGGGACTATTTATAGGGTTTTTAGGGGGTGATCGTGCCCCCTAAAAGTGCTCCACGATGAGGGCCAACTTCCCCGCTACATGGGCGGTGGATGGCGCCATAATCGGGGTGGTTACAACCAAGGTGGGGGCACCTTGTTGCTGAGACGCGGGCGTTGAGCCGACGCGCCTGATGCTGAGACGCGGGCTTCGGGCCGACGCGCCTTGATGCTGAGACGCGGGCGTTGAGCCAACGCGCCTGATGCTGAGACGCGGGCGTTGAGCCAACGCGCCTTGATACTGAGACGCGGGCTATCTCTCGCGTCTTGATTGTCACATTTAGCCTTGCGCCTGGATCTTGGATCTCTGTGTTTTGGTGGCTTGTCTTGGTGATTTTAGACAGCCTACAGAACCCCCTCCAAAGTTTTCGACATTCCGCAGTTAACTGGGACGGATTTCGAAATACTTTGGACTCTAGCTGAGTTCGCCTTCATGACTAAACTGTTGATGCTCCGGGTTTGATCTTATCTGGATTTGGTCTTCGTGAGTGTACTGTTGAACTCTTTGAAGCCCCAGAGTTGATCATGTTGAGTGTCTAGATGCACAGTCTAAACCTCCCCGATTGCTTTTAGTCTGTCACTGGCGCGCTTTAAGCCAGGAGTGGTTGGTCGTCTGCTTGCGTCAGTGTACTGTTGAACTGATTTTGCAGAAGCAGGAGGCCAAATGCAGGTTCTTTTTCAAAAAGCAGAGATGGTACTGCTGTAAAGGCGCGATTTCTGTAACGTGCGTCCTTTGGCAATGGAGACGTGGCTGATCTTCAGAAGGCAGACGCGATATTTGGCCAGACTGGAAGGACGCGAATTTCTTAGAGAGACGCGACCTTCCAAATGCATTCATGGAGAGGCTGACGTGGCATGTCCATCGAGGAGGTGCGTTCTTGGGCGCGAATTCTGTGCCATGTCATGATTACGCCGCCAGCTGGCCTAGGGAACCGGCGAAATTTCGCCTTTTGGCGCGCGGATTTCCTGGTTCATTAAATGAACTGCTCCACGTGTCGACTGCTGACTCGTGGCGGGTTGCGACGCATGATCTTCTCCGTTCAGAAACGATTTGGTTACACGCGTCAAGCGGTGACTCGCTGCAGCGTCTACGGGCCACACGCGCGTATCTTCGCGAATCCCTGTGCCTATAAAAGGCAACAGTTGGAGAGATGCATCTTCTTCTCCGAACGCACTCGCTGAGAAAAAGAATTTCCTTCTCTGTTCATCTTCGAACTTGTTCATCTCCTTGCTCGGTTCTGAACATCAATGGCACCCAAGACTAAGCCAACTGCATCGTCCTCAAAGGCGACCGTCGCCGAGGCCCAGAGGGGCGGCTCCTCCTCTGCACAGGACGTCGTTCTCCCAGGTCTCCAAGGTAAAGGCCTCTTAGGCGGAAGTTTCGCCATTAAAGAAAGTTCAAAGAACTTTAAGAACCCTTAACACGTGAATTTCAAATCGTGTTTGATTCCCAGACGCAGTTTTGGGATGATAACCGAGGCGCGGGTTTGGACCCTCGCGCCTTGAGTCCTGCGCTTCAGATTCTTCACTTGGAATATTTTCTATTTGTGAAGGGTTCAGACGCGGACTTAGTTTACAGAACGCGGATTTGATCCTTGCGTTCTGTTTCATCAGCTGCTGATTTGATGAATCTGGCGCCGAGTCCAAGCACTTTGACATCTGGGGATGTGAAAGGAAGGGAGTTACCCTCCTTAACTTCTGGCGATTATGGTAGTGGAAAGGTTAAGGTGGAGGTTTCTGAGGAGGTTGTGCTTACTACTCCCTCATTGGTCGTGGAGGCTCCTGCAGAGGTAGTACCTCCGGAAGCGTCAGCGGCCGGTCTAGCTCTTGCTGTCTCGACGGCCAGCACGACTCTTGTGCGAGAAGATCCGCCTTATATCCCCTATCCTGTGACAGAAAAGGGGTCGGGAAGCTTCCTAGGGGTGAAGACATGGGGGAACTGGCACGTCAGATGGTGCAGCAATTCTTCGCTTCGATGGGATCATGTATTGATCTCATCTTACGTGGAAACAGTTCGTTCCAATTTGCCCAGACGCTTCTTAAAAATCTGGTCGTGAACGTCGAATTAACCGGAGGCCCTTCACTTGCCAAGGCGTGTCTACGGGTGGTAGAGCAACTGGGAGACTACCTGCAGGAGCTGGAGTCTTTGGAAGATGCTGGCTCTTTTAGTGAGGCCCAGGCCACCCTGACTAGGCTCCTAGCTGCTCAAGAACGAGAGCGACAGGAAGCGGAGGCACAAATCGCTGCAGAGATCCGCGATCTCGAATATTCTCAGGCTGAATGTCAGAAACTAGCTGGCGATTCAAGGGAATCCGAGCTTGTCATGCAGAGCACAGAGCAAGTCATCATCAGGGCTCGGGACACCATTGCAAGGCAGAAGTTGTGCTTGCGCTCAATGAGGAAAAGCTTGTTACCATCAAAAAGCAGCTAGAGGAGCAACAAGCTGCTAAGGCGCGAGCTGAAGAGAGTGTCTCTACATTCTTCCAGGGTGGAATCTCTGCGAACGCAGCTGGCCGCAAGAAATTTCTTATCCGAAGAGGAGCTGCGGGACCGGGCTATTATGGAAGCTGAAAGGACGCGCCAACACGAGATTCACCGCCTTAGGGAACAAATCCGTACCTTGGCGAACCAGGACATTTAGCCTCTTTTCTTTTCCCCTTTTTTTGTAAAGAAGAGGACACTCTGTTTAGAGTGTTTGTATCCACTTTTACTGTTATAATAAAAGTTTGAAAAATTTTGCTCCATCTTCTTTGCTCAGCTGTAGGCGAATCCAACTCCTTGGTAACTGGCACTTAGGTAGACTAAGTTCTGTTAATGAAACGCGGCCTTGACTCTGAGTCTTCTTAATGAGACGCGACATTGATCCATAAAGTGAGACGCGGTCGTCAGTCCACAGGAACTTAGATTTACTAAGTCCTTTTGATGAGACGCAGCGTCAATCTCAGAGTGATACGCGGTCTTCTTGATGAGACGCAGCATTGATCCATAAAGTGAGACGCGGTCGTCAGTCCATGGAGTGAGACGCAGCGTCAATCACAGAGTGAAACGCGGTTCTGAATAACGCGAATCTGTCTTGCTAAGAAAGACGCGGATCGATCAGACACGGGATACGCAGCCTCGAGCGACTTCCCATCTGCGTTCAATGCAGCATGACTTAAAAGATTTTTAGGAGATCTTTGAACGTCAAGTCTTCACTGTCGATTGGGGTTCCGGGTCATCCGTTGCTTCCCAAGACAGTTATCCACGCGTCGGCCTCTTATTGGGGTTCAGGCGTTAATGCTCTTGCATGCAGAACCGACGCTGGCGGTTGAAAAACCGGCGCACTTTGGCGGTTTCCAAAGCAGCGTTCCACGCGTCCGTTTTTGATTGGGCTTTGACAGTTGTGCGCGACGGTTCCGATTGATGCCCCATTAATGACAGTTATTAGGGACTGCCTATAAATAGAGTGCACCTTCTCCCTCTTCAACAATCCAATCTTAGACTGTTTTCATTGTTTTGCCCTGAGAGAAGTCTCGCCTTGAATTATCTTTCAGAGAACCGTCTTCATGGGTGAAGGTGACCCCGTGGATGAAGATGACCCAGAGCTCTCATGCCTCTGTTTGGTCTCTTCAGAAGGAATCCCCTCTCATGTCATCTTGCGCACCCGCGTTTGGATGCAGAGAGGTCAACTCTTGACAGAGGTTTCTGCTGGTATGTCACCCCGATGATGTCCATAGCCTGTATTTTGGCATAGGCATCTGAATGAAATTCTGGTGCATTCCTATTCTGGAATTTGTGCTGGTGACTTGAACTTTTCTGAACGCGGGCTCTTGACGCTGGCTTTGCTCATGGCTATTGCCTTGGCGCGTTTCAGACCTGAATCTTGCAACTCCTGTTCACCCAACAGAGAGATGTCAATTTTCGGCGTTTGAAGTTTTTCGCGTCTAGTACATTAGACGCGGGTGCAAACTGAGGCCGCGTTTGAATCCTGTGCGTGGCACAGTTTTGACTCGCGTCTTTCTGCTGACGCGGTGGTTTTGACTGTGCAGATCATTTCCGCGTCTGAAGTCTTCAATGACTGCCGCGTCTGTTACTTAGTTTTCTTTTGTTAAAGTATACTAAGTTCCAGATTTTCTGATTCTCTTATTTGTTCTTTGCAGGTTCGCTGGTCTCCTGGAAGAGTGCTTCAACCGGCGAGCTTGCTCAATGTTCGTTTGTAAGAGAGTAAATTATGGTCCTCGTCGTTTGTAAGAGAGTAAATCATATCTCTGACGAGGACCCAAATCTCGCCAAGGTCTCTTCAGATCTCCTGCACCACTCTTGCCTGATGGCAAGAGATGGTCAGGTCAAGTATGACGGCGAGGAGGTTCCGGCGGTTGCGGTGGCGGAGAGGATCCTCTTCCTCTCCCATCCCAGAAGTAACATCAAGGACAGTCCATGTCCTTTGGATGGCCTGCAGGGAAAGATCAACTCTTAAACGAAGGGTTGCAGGCTCTTCTGTTGCCACAGGACCTCAAGAACACCATTGCTCCTGGCTTAGTCAGCTAGGGCGCTTTCGAAGTTGGCGTCGTGCATCAAAGTGCAATTGGTTCCAACAGTCGCCACAATTTGGCACTTCTTCAGACATCATGCACTTAGGATCAGATGCGGCTTCAAGGAGTGAGTACGGCCTCAGAGAGAGAGAGGGACTTCTTTGTACTCCTTAATTGTAACACTCAATCTTATTGTATAAGAGAGCGTTTTGTATCACTTTCATGTGTTTGGATATGAATAAAAGTGACACTTTTCTTTTTGCCTCTTTCTGTTGTCTTGAATGTTTTGTTTTAGAAGCAAAAGAATGATTTTGGTGGACCCGCCACTTTATAAAAGAAAGTGACAGGGGGAATGCGTACTCCCAGAGAAGGTGAACTTTTGTCAAGTGTCTAGGATTGACTTGATTCAAGGTCAGCTGGGGAATTTGATAAAACATTGTCAGCGGTGTAATGTTAACCTAACAATGTCTTTAGGTGGACCTGTTATTCTGTTGAAGAGAATAACAAGTGAAACTAGACCCGTGAGGAATCTAGTAAAGCTTTTACCGTTAGAGGTGTGATATTAACTTAACGGGTTGGAGATAGTCTTGTCAGAAGTGTGGTGTTAACTCGACAAGGGTGAGTCAGAGGTGTGATATTAACTTAACTCAGAATGTCACTGTCATAGGTGTAATGTTTAACTTAACAGTGAGGTAATGCTAGAGGTGTGATGTTGAACTTAGCATTGGTCATCTCGACTTAGACGAGGAAGTCGAGGAACGGTCATGGCCATAGGTGTACTGTTGAACTTAGCGATGACTCGGATGCTAGAAGTGTAGTGTTAACTTGGCATCTTCCATTTCAGCTTCGATACGGAAGTCTGAAGAAAGGTGACTATCAGAGGTGTGATATTAACTTGACAGGCACTCGATGTACTGCTTAGAGGTGTAATGTTAACTTAAACAGTAGTTTGTCAGAGGTGTAATGTTAACTTGACAAGAATTGGCTCGTGATAAGAGCAATTTGAGGACCTGTCATTCTATTGATGAGAATTGACAAGTGGAATTTGAAATGCCAGAGGTATAGTGTTAATTTGACAAATTTGAGAGTTTGTTACTCTATGCAGAGTTAACAAGCAAAGTTTATACTCAACAAAGAGTATTCATTACCAGAGGTATAGTGTTAACGTAGTAATGATTGCATTTTGTGGTCCTACCATTCTATGGACGAGAATTGGTAAGGGATTTTGGAGGAAAGAGTGGACTCGAGTCCACTTAGGATTTTTAGCAAACCCTCAGCTATCAACGGATTTGACATGCCTTTACCAAACTACCGTTTGAATTGGGCTAGCCATGCTATTCCCCTCAGCATGATGAGTTGTCGAAGACTTATGTTGGGCTTAAAGGCCAACATTTTCCTCTATCCTTAGCCGTCGAGGGCGTCGGATCAAATGGGAACGTGTCCCTTAGGATTTTTAGCAAATCCTCAGCTGTCAACGGGTTTGACATGCCTTTACCAACTACCGTTTGAGTTGGGCTAGCCATGCTATCCCCTCAGCATGGTGAGTTGTCGAGGACTTATGTTGGGCTTAAAGGCCAACATTTTCCTCTATCCTTAGCCGTCGAGGGCGTCGGATGTTTGATCAGAGGTGTACTTTAACTTGATCGGAGGAAGAGTACTATTAAGGATAGTACTTCTTCAAGAATTTGCCATTGATCGGCATCATGAGTGTATCGCCATTTGAAGTTATGAGGCGATATGACCCATTTGAGTAGACTGACTCTACTACAAACGGTCCCTCCCATTTGGGCTGAAATTTTCCTTTTGTCTTGTGCGTCATGACCATGGGTCTTCGGACAGCTAAGACAAGGTCGCCTTTCTTGAAAGTTCGCGCTTTGACTTTCTTGTTGAAGGCTCTGGTGATACGAGCTTGGTAAAGCTCGATTTGTTGTTGGGCCTGCAAACGCTTGTCGTCTAAGGCTTCCAACTCTTGGAGTCGCTGCTGATGCTTCTCCTCAGTTGTCATTTCCGCTGTCAAGGCGACGCGTAGAGAGGGAATTGTATTTCCAATGGAAGGACGGCTTCGCATCCGTATACCAAGGAAAATGGCGTGGCTTTAGTTGGGGTTCGCACCGTTGTGCGGTAGGCCCATAAGCATTCACCCAGCTTGTCGTCCCAGTCTCGTTGACTTTTCGAGACGAACTTTTTGAGAAGCTTGCCAATAGTCTTATTGAAGGCTTCTGCAAGACCGTTAGCAGCAGGATAGTATGCCGTTGAGGACACACTCTGGATTCTGAACTTCGCGCAGAATCTCTGGAAAGCCTGGCTGATGAACTGGGGTCCATTGTCATGGATGATACGCCGAGGCACACCGAAGCGGTAAATAACGTGATGTTTCACGAACTTGATCACGTTAGAAGATTTCACCTCTTTCAAAGGGATAGCTTCGGCCCACTTAGAGAAGTAATCGGTTATCGCTAGAATGAACCGATGTCCTTTCGATGATGGTGGGCTGATAGGGCCAACCACGTCCATCCCCCACATTTCAAACGGCCAAGTAGAGGTCGTTGAGTGGAGGTACCCTGGTGCTTGATGGATGAAATCGCCGTGTATTTGGCAGGCGTGACATCTCTTAGCATAAGCGACAGCATCGGCGATCATCTTGGGCCAATAGTAACCCAACCTTTGGAGTCGGTGTGCCAATTTGGGGCCAGGTTGATGAGCTCCACAAGTACCATCGTGGGCTTCTTTCAATACTCCTTGGGCTTCTTTTGATGAGAGGCATCGGAGCAGGATCCCGTCATGCGATCGACGATACAATGTTCGCGAAATCGCATTATAGTAGAATTTGGGGGCTTTCCTCCGAATGGCGGCCGCCTCCTTGGTGTCTTCGGGCAGAATGCCGTATAAGACAAAATCAATGTAGGGGAATCGCCAGTCTTTAAGCCCTGAAGCGGTCGACACTTCAAGTGTTTCTTTACCGCGACGATCTCCCGCTGACCCTGGGTAGTCTCCGAGGGGAATTTTTGGACAGTATAGGTCGTGGCTATAGACGAATACTTTCTCCATTGCTCCAGCTGAAAGAGCTAAGGAAGCAGCGAGGGATGCGAGTGCATCCGCATGTGCATTTTGCCTGCGCGGTACATGGTCGATGTAGAAGTTTGAAAACCTTTCGGCCATGTGAATTGTCGCGTCGTAGTAGGGTACTAGATCTTCATGTCTGGCCTCGTACTCTCCGCGAACTTGGCTGACGATGAGTTTAGAGTCACCGTAAGCCTCGAGATTTTTAACGCCAATCTCATCGGCGAGCTGCATCCCGATCAATAGAGCATTGTATTCTGCACATTGTTGGAACAAGGCTCCGTTAGCGAGACAGCTCGGGGGATCACATAATTTTGTGGGGAGACAAGTACTACTCCTACCCCCGCCACTACGTGTCCCTTTAGGCTTGTCCTTGATGCACCGTCGAAGAAAAGTTGCCATACTGACTTTCGAACAACGTCTGAGTCAGGCAGACTTCGGCGGCCTCGTCTGGGAGATCCTCATAGAGTTTGGCTGCCCTCGGATCTGGGTGTTCAGCTAGGAAGTCCGCCACCGCTTGCCCCTTAATAGCCTTTTGTGGCAGAAAATGCATCTCATATTGTGATAGCAATATGGCCCATTTTGCCAGCCGGCCATTTAGTGAAGAAGGCTTTGTCATAAGTAACCTCAGAGGGTTGACTTTTGATATGACATTTATAGTCTGGCCTACCAGATAGTGTCGCATTTTCTGAATGACGAACACTAATGCCAAACATTCCTTCTCGATCGGGTTGTACCGATGTTCGGCTCCAATCATTGTTCTACTCAGATAGTAGATTGTCTGTTCTTGTCCTTGTTCATCATTCTGAGCTAGTAGAGCTCCCAGGGAATGATCCATCGCTCGGACGTACACCAGGAAAGGCTTTTCCGGACACCGGAGCTGCAAGAACTGGTGGTTGGGTGAGGTAGTGTTTGATCTCCTCAAATGCTTTTTGACAAGCGTCGTCCCAAATGAATGAAACACCCTTTTTCATCAGCTTGGCGAAGGGTTGGCATCTCCCGGAAAGGTTTGATATGAACGTGCGGATGTATGCCAATCGTCCTTGTAATCCACTGAGCTCCTTGAGGCTTCTGGGGGGTTGCATCTCTTGGATAGCGCGGACTTTCTCTGGATCCAAATAGATTCTTGTGGAAGTCACAACAAATCCTAGGAATTGCCACTGGCTACCCCCAGGAAGGATTTGGTGGGGTTCATCTTCAATTGATGAGCTCGCATGATGTCGAAGACCACCTTCAGGTCTGCTATGTGATCACCTTTAGTGCGACTTTTCACCGCGATGTCATCGACATAACATTCCACCGTTTTCCGCATTTGCTGATGGAAAATGGCGTTCATGGCCCTTTGGTATGTTGCCCCTGCATTTTTCAGTCCGAAGGGCATGACGGTGTAGCAATATACCCCTAGAGGAGTCCTGAAGGAGGTATGCTTTTCGTCATCGGGATACATCTTGATTTGATTGTATCCTGAGAACCCGTCCATAAAGGACATTCGCTCGAATCCACAAGTATTGTCAATCATGACATCTGTGATTGGCAATGGGAATTCGTCTTTGGGGCAGGCTTCGTTTAGATCACGGAAGTCGATGCAGATCCGGATCTTCCCATTCTTCTTGGCGACGGGGACGATGTTGGCTACCCAGTCGGGATGTTGTTTTTCCCGGATGAAGCCAGAATCGATGAGCTTTCTGACTTCTGATTGAATTGCCTCCATTATCTCTGGACGGAACCGTCGTTGCTGTTGTTTAACAGGCTTCATGTCCGGATTGATGTTGAGGCGATGCATAGCCACTTGAGGATCAAGTCCAGGCATGTCCTCATAATTCCAGGCGAAGACATCTATATACTCTTGTACAAGAGATATTAGATCCTTCTTCTCTGGAGGCGACAGGCCGTCACTTATGAAGATGGGCTTGGGGTTGGTCTCATCTCCTAGGTTGATCTGAACAACCTTGTCATCTGTGGGTGGCTCACGCTGTTCAAAGCGGATATCCCAAAGAGCATTCAAATGTTTGATCCAAGGATCTGTATCAGGTTGGATCATTTCTTCAACTTCATCTTCCAGATGGCCTATTGAAACCATGTTTACTGAAAGCCCTTTGAAGATGTTGCCGACACTGACATCTGACTCCCATGATGACGTGTCTGAAGAGCAATCGTTGCTCGACGATTCTTGAGAATCAGAGGCTGATGGGACCGGAGTTGATACATAGCCCAACCCCCGGCGCGTCTGATGATAATAATCGGGTGCTTTCCCTTTCGGCACAAAGGACCGGAGCAGCGTTCTCCTTCCTTTACCGAAGTTTAATACGGGCCTGTTGGTTAGGTCATACCCCATGCGTTTCATCATTCTGAGCGCTTTCGGTTCATAATGATTGAACTGAGGGGATTCATCCTCGCTTTCCGATTCTTCGCGGGGCATTGGTTCAGACGAGATTCGCTCAAAAAGTATTGGTCTTTGGCCTTTTCGTCTTGCCGGAACCAAGAATATAGATTCCTGCGCATCGCCATTATCCTGGTATGTCCCGAAAGATGATTTTACTGGTACATGCAATGATGTCAAAGCATCCATTGCCGACCAGATGTCATCGTCTACGTCGGTAGTAGTATCCGACGGTATTGAATCGGATGCACACGCAGAAAAATATTCAAAGTCTAGACTTTCATTACTATACCAACCGCCTGCATCGTCGGTGGTATTATCAACATCGAGCTTATTAGTGCTCTTTACAAGTGGTTTTAACTCCCACAGACACTTTTCGTGCTCGGGCTCAGTGTCAGCCTCATTACCAGAGTCTGGCGCCTCCAGTTGCGGGGTTTCATCCACCGGATCCTGATATAAAAGGGAATCCGTGAAATAATTCTCGACTCCCTTGAACGGATACCTTTCGGCAACCAACGTTTGCACCTTCCCACTCGCGTCAATGTATTTCATGACTTGGTGAAGAGTGGAGGGAACGATGGAGTTGCGGTGGATCCATGGTCGTCCTAGCAGCAGATTGTAGGAAGTGTCGGCATCGATGACGTAGCACGTCACCTCCGACTTGAGGCTCCCAATCTGGCACTTGAGCTTGATCTTCCCCATCGGACGGGTGCCGTTGGCATTGAACCCGTAGATGGTCGTCTGTGTAGGGCTCAGACGGTGGGTAGGGATGCCGAGGTGTTGCATGACTCGGCGGGGCATAATGCTCAATGCGGACCCTGGATCTACCTGAATGCGGTTCACCTCAGATGATCCGATGTAACCTGTGAAGTACAGGGGTCGATCATGCTTCCTTTTCACCTGCATATCATCTGCCGTGAAGGTGATGCAGGGGGCATTCTGGGAAGTGTGGAGGCAATCCTCTACATCTTCCTCCTTTGGCACCTGGGTCACGAAGACCTCAGCATTTGCTAGAGCTTCTTGCAGAGCTTCCCTGGTCGACTTTGATAGTCTAAGAAGTTCATACAAGGTAATGCGTGCCGGAATGTTGGCCAGCTGAGCCAGGACATCAAAGCGGTAAGGTGCCGAAGACCCTTCCGCGATGCCTCTTTGAAGGGCTCGAGAGAATCGAGTCTCCTTCTGCTTCTCCACAGGTGGCTTCGTGGAGGGCCTAGTTGGCTCTGCAGCCGGTTGCGGAGGGTTTACCGCCACTTCGCCGTACTGCTTCAAGTAGGGTTGACCCGAGCGAGTTCCCGTCGTTGGTTGGTTGGGCTCTGCGGCCAAGACTATCGTTTCCTCCTCTGAGTCGGTCAGTGAGGGAACATCATCCTCTGCTTCTCGGGAGGAGGCACATACCACATGGCAGGACGAAGCTTTTGCCTTGCCTTTGGACTTCCTGTTGGCACAGTAGTCCACTGCTGTTCGTTGACGAGGTCAGGGTGGACCCACATGGTTTCCCCCTGAGGTGTAGGGACGGCTACCAAGCCCTTCTCCTGTTGCTGGTGAGGGTCTGTGTTGACCACTCTTAATTCTCCCCTTGGAATAGGAGTTACCCCCGCAGGCGTTGGAGGTTGTCTCCCGAACTGGAGAACCGACGTCACATTGGCCGTGACCTTCTTCTGCTCTGGTCGGAGCTTGAGCACCTCCGCGTCAATCAAAGCCTGAAGGATGTCTTTGAAGACGTAGCAGCTTTTGGTAGGATGTCCCAACATCCTGTGGTACATGCAGTAGTTGGGATTGTCGGTCTTGCCGACTTCCTCCGGGCGTCTAATTTCAGGGAGCTTCAGTCGATTGCTCTTGTTGAGTAGCTTGAAGAGCGAATCGACGTGTTCCTCCTTGAAGGAATACTGCTTGTTGGGGCGTGGCTGGCTTGAAGAGCCACTTGCCCTGCCTGTTTGAGGTTTGGTGGGAGATTTGGTCTCCGTCGCCAAATTATCCTTCTGCTTCGTCTGGAGGGAGGTGTCTGGTGCCGGTGCACGCCTTGTCGACCTTTCCGGCCGCAGCTTGCCTTCCTCTGCCTTGACACGGGCAACAATCTCCTCAGCCTGTTCACCCTGTTGGACTAACTGCTTCCAGGTGCGGCTTTCAGCAACTCCTATTTGAGCAAGGAGTGAGGTTTGGAGATTGTGGCGGCATGTTTCCACCAGGGTGGCCTGGGTCATACCGCTTGGGCACCGGAGTGCCGTGTTCCGAAATCTTTCCACGAAAGATTTGACGGACTCCCCTCTCCGCTGTTTGGTAGCTAAAAGGGTGGGCATTGTGACTTCGGAGTCATCTTCGAAGAAGCGTGTCAAGAACAGCTTCTCTAGATCCCCCAGTTCTTGATAGAACCCTCCGGGAGCTTCATAAACCACTCAAAAGCCAACCCTTTCAGGGTGCCGATGAACAGTCGCGCCAGGATGGCGTCATTATCTACCACATTCCCGGTCTGGGATTTGAAGTAGTAGATGTGCTGGTTGGGTGACCCCTTCCCGTCGAATGCTTGGAGGGTTGGAGCCTTGAACTTAGGAGGGTATGGAAACTAAGTCCCACTCAGCCGGATAGGGCCGGACCACTCCAGCTTCTTGGAGGTCCTTGCGATTGGCAAGGGCCTCGAGGCGTCGTTCCAATTGACTCATCCTCTTAGCATGAGTCTTCTCCTGGTCTTGGTCGCTTCTTGCCTGCGACGAGGGCTTGGACACATCCGAGGTAGATCGTCGTGTCTCGTCGGAAGGTTCGGAGGGTGGGCTTCCTCCCTTTCTCCCTTTCCCCTTCGACCGTCTAGGAGGAGATCTCGCTCTTTCTTCAAGCAATTTCTCAAGCATATGCTTGAGGGAGTCGATGGATCTCTGTTGAGAGGCGATTATATCCATCTGGTGCTTCTGCGTCTGTTCTAAACGCCTGGCCGTCTCCTCAGGAGTGTCTGCCATGTAGGCGGAAGCCTCCTTCTCGACGGAAGAGTTTGAAGCCTGCGACTCCACTATAGCGGAGTGAGAATCACCCATTCTAATGCCGCGGGCTAAGGCATTATAGTCAATTGGGGGAATGGCCCCTGTCCGGGTGCGAGTGTGTTGATACACCCCCTCCGGCTCAGAGTCAGATTCCTCTGAGTTGACCATTGGTTGTTTTCCTTGCTTCTGCTAGTCATGTTTGCAGTAAGCTCCGGGTATTCAACATCTGAGAAGGTTCTCCTCCTGTGGGAGCGTCTTCTTTTGGCTGACGGGGGAATCAGGGTCAGCTGTCTGATTAAGGACTGCTGGTGCACGCCTGATCCATAATGGCATCCAGAGAGCATATGGATGAGTTGTTGACAGCAGCATGACGAAGTGGCTTGATTGGCACTTCTTTTCCTTGTCAAATAATCCCTCAAATCTGTGGGAGGGGGATTAAAGAGACTGGTCTCGCAACGTCGAAGACGGGAGACAGTCATGTGCTGTTCAGCCTGGACGCAGACTTCAGGGACGCGGCTCTCATGACGCGGCTGTATGACGCGCGCGCGCGAGTCTCGCGTTGCTGCCTGATGCGTTTAGGCAGAGTTGCTTGAGAGAGAGTGGGCTGCTGGGCCCCACGCCTATGAGTGCGTACTTCCTGCGTTTGAAAAGACGCGGAGGTTTCACCCTGGCGTTTGATGAGTTGGTCCTCAGAGGACTCAACTTGAGGGGTCTCGCGTTTGGGTCGCCAAACGCGGATCTCACGCACTGGACGAGGTGCGGGCAAGGCATTAGATTGTACGCCGCGTCCACCCCCAGTCAGACAACCAACGGTTCCGACTTGGAGTTGACGCGCGCGTCTCCTCTGTCGACGCTCAGCATTCCGGTTACGTCGAGGAGGTGGAGAGAAACCAACAACATCCTGGTTTATAGAACCAAGAGTGTTCACCACGCGGGTCTCCTGAGAGACGTTGACGCGGGTATTCTGCGCGACGCAGTTGATCGCAGCAGCAGTGGTGCCTGGGACCACGCGGGCCTTCTGGGAGGCGTTGGCGCGTGTGTTCTGTGCGACGTGGTTGATCGCAACAGCAGTGCCTGAGGTCACGCGGGCCTTCTGGGAGGCGTTGGCGCGTGAACTTGTCTTGGCACAGTGGGCATCGGTACCCGGCAGAGCCTCAGATTGGGCCTCGGGTAGCTTTTCAGTTGAGACCCTGCGGCAGACGCGGGTCTTTGGGCTCTTGGAGCCAGAAGAGAGGTACTCTTCATACTTCGCCTGGTCGAACTCGACAACGAGCGTTTCGACCATCTTCCCCTTACGGAGAACATCATCCTGCGCCACGATCTGTTCGTCAGTGACGAAAGTAGTCCCCAGCGGAGTCGCCATCTCTTGTTTGACACGGAAAAAGGGGGTGGCTGGTGTAACGTTTCCTTGAATCAGATGAAACAAATTACAGCCGGCTTAATATTCCGGTTACAAGGGAGGGGGAATATTGAATCTTGAATTCCCCCTTTGTTTAGTGCTGGGTTCTTCGGGTGGCAGTGGAGAGTGAATCTTGTTCTCCGTTGGCCGGATGACTGTTTGGACCGTCGGGGATCTTCTCTTCGGTCGGTAGAGGGAGTAACTCAGCTCCGTCTACCAAAACTCTAGAAGAGGAGGTAGGCGAAGAGCGGCTAGTACTCAGTAAGCTCGCTGAAGGGTTTTCTCTCTCTCTGTCGATGATCTCTCCTTTTTTTTTTTCTCGGAATCTCTCTCTTGCCCGATAATCGTCGTCCTCCTTTCTTTTTTTTGTCCCCAATAGTGACGGGACTATTTATAGGGTTTTTAGGGGGTGATCGTGCCCCCTAAAAGTGCTCCACGATGAGGGCCAACTTCCCCGCTACATGGGCGGTGGATGGCGCCATAATCGGGGTGGTTACAACCAAGGTGGGGGCACCTTGTTGCTGAGACGCGGGCGTTGAGCCAACGCGCCTTGATGCTGAGACGCGGGCTTCGGGCCGACGCGCCTTGATGCTGAGACGCGGGCTTCGGGCCGACGCGCCTTGATGCTGAGACGCGGGCGTTGAGCCCACGCGCCTTGATGCTGAGACGCGGGCGTTGAGCCAACGCGCCTTGATGCTGAGACGCGGGCGTTGAGCCAACGCGCCTTGATGCTGAGACGCGGGCGTTGAGCCAACGCGCCTTGATTGTCACATTTAGCCTTGCGCCTGGATCTTGGATCTCTGTGTTTTGGTGGCTTGTCTTGGTGATTTTTAGACAGCCTACAATGCCCTGTAACAGCTGAATGAATTAAATATTCATGAAATTTTCAGGAGTAAATGTTTATTCATGTCAACATTTATTCATTAAAAAAAATGATCCTATCAAACACATCTGTATTACAATTTGAGAATATACGGATTTAAACCATATGCCTCTGTTCCAGATTTATATTTATAAGATTAGGAAATTTGGCCATGTCAAACACACCCCGTTTAGCAGTAATGAAGACGAAAGCTGGCTGTTGTGTCTTAGAGCATCGAAGCAAAGCACATGATACGAAAAGAAAAAAGGTTTACAAACCAATTTAATAAAGATGAGTTGAGCCTTGAGATATCGTCCACTTCACCAATATACTTCCCCAGTGCATGTAGCTCACCAGGAAAAGCATCCGGCTGAAACTGATGTGGCACCTGGCAGAGACCTACAGGGAAGTCCCACCTTGCTTCCGAATGAGCAACATAAAAGATACCATGAAAACAGTAACACAATGTCCAACATTCATTCATTCACAAATTTAACTATACTCCAATTTTCCAGTCCAAAGAGTTCGTGTGTGCAAAGTGTAAACACAAGTGTACAACCTAATGAAAACAATGGTGCACACCAAAAATACTATAGGCCACGATAACAAGAAAAAGTTTATCAAAGGTAACTGAGGATGCCATAAAACTGAAAACACACACATGCACACAACAAAATCAAGAAAGCCTGTCTCAGTTTTGGGATCATTTGCATTTGTATATAGCAGAAACCAACTGCTTAAAATGATAATTTATTTGGTATACGAGAAAGAAAATTAGAATGTAATCAAAACCACTACAGATTAAATAGAATTGAACTTCATTACTTCAGGAGAGACTGCTATTTGATAGAGCTAAATTGACATGAAAAGCATAATATAGTAAACCAGATCATCTTCTCTCTTGATCGGTCTAATTGGAAAACATGTGGGGTTGAAGCCAAATGGGATAGAAATTATTGATTTCGGTAAATTTTATATAAAAGAAAATTTCCATAGCAGGATAGTCAAGTTTTTCAAATTATATCTGACATGTATTGCAGAAAATAACGGCAAAATGAATCACAATTAGGTTTGAGACTATGCTATCACCATAAATTTCTTTTCAATTACCATTAACTGATTCGTCAAGTTAACCATATTAATGTATGTCTATCGCAAAGACATGCATACTCCAACTGAAAAGGCTAAATCGATATCAAGGATGAAACATTTGCTCAGAAAGACTGAACCAAACACCATTAAATATTCAGAAGGAATCAATAACTCGCAAAGTACCTGAAAAACAAAAATACCCCAAACATTCGGGTGGGCACATGGAATGCTCTGAATTCTAGTATAGCTTTGGATTCTGATTTCCTTAACAAACTAGATAGTGCATTACCACATACAATAACTAAACTCCAGTAAGTGACAGCCTATCGCAGCTTTTAATACACTGACTACATAATCTTGAAGATGAGTCTGAGAATACATTTTAACAAAAAATTGAGAATGCAATAAGACTAGATTAAGCAATAGTCAAAAAGGGAAAAAAAAAAAGAACAGATAGCAGTCAAGAATGCGTGATCAATCAATAATCCATTATAATTGTCAAGTAAAGAATAACTTAGAACATAAACTATAGATTAACAGAAATTAACTGCACACCAAAAACACTTACCAAATTGGTTGAACTTTTATCACTGGCCAGCATGATGATGCATCTGTAGTAGTTGGCTCAGTGAGACGGGAATCCATCCCCCAGAACTTTGTGCATAGATAAGATGTTTCACATAATCGATGCAGATGTTCACATTGCCAAATCCATACACTTGAAGACTATTATATAGTTTACCAACTTTCGGTGCAAATAGCACCCCTTGTTCCTCTGCAAAAAACTGGATTTGATCTTTAAGTGGTGCATTGCCTAAACTATCTGCATGAGCTCTAGCTGCTGCTTGCTGCTGAGCTTCAAACTGTCTCTGCTCTGTAACTCTCAAATAGCTGACATTCTCTCTCATCCCAGGCCGCACCACCGGTGCACCTTCTGCTGCCTGCTTCATCATGTCAAGACCAAGAGTTAGCAGCTCCCTGATCCTCTCATTGGCAAGCAACTCTGGTGGGAAAAGAGCCCTCCATCCCATGTACCACCGCGTAACTTCATTAAAATCGGGATTATTTGTGCACAGCCATAGTTGCAAGGCTCGAAGCCATTTTGAAAGAATTCAACCTCCAATAAATTAACCATGTGGTGTATGGGAATAGCTGAAGCCCAAGTCATCAGCCAATGAAACTGATCGAGTCTCTGATCCTTTGGATCAATTTGAAACCTTTTCATTTCATCTGCCAGCTTTGTGACTATACACCGAACGATTAGTCTCTCCCATCTACCTGCACCAAAAACATCCTTCCATGGAGAAAGGATGGTATAAGCTGACAAATCACTTGGATGCCAACCACGAAGAGCAAACTCAAACTTTTCTCTGATCGTATCATACAAGGCTTCCAATCTCTGACCCAAAAGTGGAAGCCATGGATGCACCCAGGCATGAATTGGGACAGTCTCCACTAGAGGATTCCATCTATGCACTGCGTCCAACAACTTTGGCATCACCACATTTTCAAGAATCGACTGAAGCAGTAGAGGAGGCAGCAGATGTTCCCACGACTCCAAGAACCGGAGCATTGGCTCTGGGTCCCTTGCCTCCCAGCTATTTGTCCCCGATATCCTCACGGCAGGGAAGATAACCTCATTAACCAGCTGGGAATAAGGAGAAGCAGTCATTGCACTGTCTGAGTAATCAAAAGGTTGTTCTTGATCTCCTTGCAATAGATTCTTCCACGAAGCCATAAGCTTCAAACCATGACGCGGATTCTGAAGTGGCTCCCACCCTTGAAACACCCGGATAAGCAACGGGTACGCAAAGGAACACACGATACATGAAAGGTTGCATAGCTTGTACTCCTCCTTGAACTGTAGCTTCAAATCACCAAAAGCCATCAAAAGGGATTCCAAAGTCAAAACGCCCGAAGAATTCTCCTCCCCAGCTCTTTCTACAACTCTTGCAATGGTCTCCATGACATCAAGCTGCTGTTTTTGCCTTGCCGCCTCCTTCTGAAACTTTTCCTTCTCTCTCTGCAAGCTCACCACCTTTTCCCTCTCCCTCCTCAAATCCCTATCAATCTTCTGAATGTCAACCTCAGCCAAGTCCACAATCAACCTCACATTGTGCTGCAGCTCCGGCATCGGTACCTGGTTCTCCTTCGCCTCCTCCTCTGCATTCAAATTCTCAAGATTTGACAGAATTCGAACTTGAGGACCCCTCATATCCAGCACTTTCTGGACCTTTGCATCCTCCAGTCCCTGCTCCTGCTTCTTCAACAAAAGCTCCTCGGCTGTGAGGTACTTAGGCTCGACTTTCTTCTTCCCCTGCTTCTGCTTCGACCACCTCTTCTCCTTCGAAACCGGCAACTTGACTGCGGCATTCTCACCCATTTCCTTCTCATCCAAAGCCGGCATTTTGGCCTCTTTATAATCATTAAAACCAATACCCATCTGCTTCGGGCGCAGCTTCACCTCTATCGGAGCAGTAATCCCTTTCTGATCTTTCCCCAATCCACCGCCTTTGTATCCCATCATCCTCAAAAGCTTCGACCCAATCCCAGTCGTATGCTCCTCAAACTTACCGACATCCGAATCTCTCTTCCCCATCCCTTTCTTTGACAACTTTGAAGACCTTGACCGCTCCTTCTCAATCTCCTTTTCCCTCGCCCTTTCCATAATCTTTTTCCCAATCGCAGTATGAAGAAAGTTCGCATTGTCATCCTCGTCCGCATCCGCATCCATTCCCTTATCGGGCTCTGTCTGAAACCCTAGGCCAAAACCAAGGCCGGCCGGGTTAGGGTTAGGGTTTTGAGATGCCGTACCGTTCTCCTTGTCCTTGTCCAGATCGCAATCGATTTCTTGGCCAGGCATAACGGTGCCGGTGGAGACGAAGCGGACGGGCTTGGTGAGGTCGGGCTTGGAGATGAGGTCGCGGCCGCGGCGGCGCTTGGAGGGGCGCCCATCGGAGTCGGAGTCGGAGGAGTTGATGGCGAAGGAGCCGTAGATGGCGTCGTCCTTGGTCTGCGTGCGGTGGCGCTCCTTCTTGCGGGAGTAGAAGAACTCGCCGTTGATCCACTCCCCGTCCTCGTAGTCGTTCTCCATGCCGAACCGCTCCAGGCCCTCGTACTCGTCCATGGCCTCTGCCAATTATAATTAGGGATTCTGGATCTCGCTAGCTAGGGTTTTGATTCAGACTCAGAGAGAGAGAGAGAGAGAGGATCGGGAAATTTTATGCTTTCAGGCTAGGGATGGCTAACGGGACGAATCGGGTTCCTTAGCTAATGACTCCGTTACGAGACGGGTTAAACCCGTCTCGTAACGAATTTAAACCAGACGAGTCAAGAATCGGGAACCCGATTCGTTGACCCGATTCGTTACCCAGATTCGCCGAGACGGGTTAGACCCGTCTCGAATTTTATTATTATTTATTTTTAAAAATTTCAAATTTACCTTAATAGGTAAATTTTTACGCTGTTGAGAGTTTAAAAAAAATAAAAAAATAAAATAGGGATCTGAAACTAATTTTCCTGTCTCATATATATTAATAATATAGGACTTTAAAAAAAAGAAAGAAAGAGGAGGGGTCGGGGAAAATTTTTCCCGCCCGATTCGTCCCGTGATTCGTCACGGGACGACTCTAACCCGTCCCGTTTAAACGGGACGGGTCAACTCGGGTAGGGGCGGGTCTGGGTTGACCCGCAACCCGTCCTGTGCAACTCAAACGGTCGCACAGGGCGGGCGGGTCGAAGCGGGTCGACCCGCCCCATTAGCCATCCCTATTTCAGGCGGTTCGAGAAATCTGCAACGGACTAGTGATGCTAGATAATGGGCCCGATTGTGGGTCAGAGCCCCGTCCAAAAGCCGACGTGAAAACGAATCATTCTAATAACATAAAAGACAAGTAATACTATCAAATGTCCAGTCCATTTACAGGGCCCATATTTTAAACTTTCAATTTGAGCAACATACTCCTCTGAAAAATAATTGCTTTAAAAAAAAAAAACTGAAAAATAATTACATTTGATGCAAAATACATCCGATGTTAACCCTCAACAATCGGATGTAAGACCAAGCAAGAAGCCAACTGGACTTACTTTTTTCCACACACACACTCCGCTCCTTCCTGCAAAACAAACGTCTTTGACTTCACCTCTTCATCCACACAAACAAATAACCCTTTTTCAGTGCCACGTCCCTCAATCGTCTATCATATTAAAAAAAATGCATTCTTGAAAAGAAAAGAAGAAGGAAAGAGAGCTGTTATACGATGAGAAAGATGGCACGGACAGAGAGAAAGAATGTCGCTCGCCTGCTGGGCTTGCTGGCCTTGGCGACCCTGTTTTCAGCGTGCACCTCCATCGTCGATCCACGCCTGACGCCTCGCAGCGTGAACAGCCAAGCTTGGGAGAATGGCAAGCCACGTAAAGAGGAGGGAGCGCTGAAGGGGTCTTGGACTGCTTGGGCTCAGGATAAGATCACCGAGTATTGTTTTTACTCTCTAGTAATTAGTCCTGAAATTAATTATGTTCGTTATGTCTCCTTCGTGTGTGAAATTTATTTTTTCTACTCTTTCGATGGGATGGCGTTGGTGTTGCGTGATGCAGGGACCTTGGCCACAAGCATGACAATGCAAAGTTGGCTGCACGACAGATGAAGGAGGTGACAGATGACATTGCGAAGAAGACCAAGGATAAGATGTTCAACGTTGCATCCGGTAGCAATACATGATTTTTTTTATTTTTAATTACGTAGATCAATTTCAACAGAGTGAATCTTGCATATAAATATCGTAGGTTTGTATTTAAATGGGAAAGATTCGACCTCGAATCCTTCTGAAATGACACGAGTCTCTCTCTATGTATGTATAGAGAGAGAGAGTATAGTATAGGTCATTACTTACTTATAAACTCATTATTCTTCAATATTTTCACACTGGTCTTAAACCTACTACGGTCTATTATTTCATGGATTTATTTAAGAAAAGTATTATTTCACTAGATAAACTAATACACTCGTTATATATTCCTGGATGCGATATAAGTTGATATAAAGCCTAAAATTACTGTCTTTTAAATGATTATAAAGAGTAATAGAATGAGAAAAAAACGGGGGATAAGATCAAAAAAAATAAAAGCACATAGAATTTTCATTTTCATCGTCACCATCACCATCACCACGACGACAACAAATCAGTAGGTTGTCATGATTAAGAGACATTTTTAGTATGCTTTGAATTCTTCTTCTTGGGATATTTTATGAACTTTCATATCAACTTTTTTTTACTTCTTGAATTTTTTTTATACAATCACAACAGAGGCTGCGAAAATTACTGCCCACAAGGCTGGAGAAGCCAAGGATGCGTTGATGAACAAGGACAAGAAAACAATGTGACACATATGAAAAAACAATGTGATGGGAATCATATTTTCATACAAACATGCGTCGGCATTGACCACAACACCTTGATTCATTGAAGTTTGCGTTTGGTCAACTATTTTGTTCATTGTAATGTCTTGTTTTATGAGAGTAGCTATGCGTTAAAAAGTTATGTTGTCATTATTCGTCAAGTTGATACTTGTTGTAATTTTCTAATAGTCGTTTTTTAACTATGTTTTGTGCTTACCTAAGAGTCATGTTAACTGTATTTGTTGCAATATCTGAAAATTGTAGCATTAGTTATTATGTTCATTGTACCTTTGGCTATAAATTGGAAACAACCTGAGTTGGTGTAAGGTTGTCAGCCTAAATGGAATTTTGATAAATGAAATACTGAGAATTTTCTCCAACAATTATTTTGACTTGTGTGCATATGTTGAGTCGGTTCGATTCGGTTCGGTTACTAAGTCTAATCGGTTCGATTTGGTTTTGAAAAAAATTAGAAAAAACCGAACCGAACCGACCGATGCTCACCCCTAAGAGTAACATCCACTATTACGTCTATTTGCCACATCCATCTCCTCTAAATTCAGTGCCATCTACAAATTTACCAGCTACATTGTCATTAATTTTCAGAACTGTGTGAAGAAAATAAAAAATTAACACATAATTGCTAAACATATTTTCTCAAAAGACTCCCTCGTACTACAACTATTGTTGGTGTAAGCTGATCTTCACTTACCAATAATATTTTTTTCACAACCCCATTTGCTAAGGTTAAAGTTCATGCTTCATCATCACTCATCAAATTTGACATTTTCCAAGTAAAAGAGAGAGGGAGATTGTCACTATTTTTTGGTACTTGAAAACTCTCTTCCTTTTCAAGTCTCCTTCATGAATCTTAAAGAAATGAATTTTCGATTGCGTATATTTTAGAAATTTAAGTTTTATTTTAAATAGGAACTTTTTTATTTACAATTTTAAGAACGATTTACATAAACTCAAATGTGAAATGAACGATGGTTTGAAATTTTACAGTGATATCCGAGCACATGTTTGGGTTTGTAATTTAAATTCTTGCAAAGATACAGTGAGAAAGCTAATTGAATGTGATACGTATCCTCTTTTAGTCTTTGACTTGGGCGTGTTTGGTAAGTTGTAAAACGTTTGCAAAATGTAAAAAGTTTTGCAACTTTACATTTAAAGTTATTTGGTTTCGTTTGCAAAATGCAAAATGCAAAACACTTTTGCAACTCTTCTTTTCCCACTTGCAGTTGCTACAGTTAAATTTGTGGTCATGTAAATCTCACTTTTACACTCATATTTTCCCACTTGCAGTTGCTACAGTTAATTTTGTGGTCATGTAACTGTCACTTGTAGTATACTTACAGTTCAAAACAGTTACTTGATAATCAATATATAATTAAATATTATTAAATATTTAATATTTTAATAGTGTTCAATTTTTATTTAATTATTTAATTATTTTATATTTTTAATCATTAACTTTTTTATTGTTTTAATATTTAATATTTTAATTTAATATTTTATTATTTTATTAATACTTATTCCATTTTTTATTATTTTATTTAGAGTTAATATTTTATTAATATAACAGTATTATACTTTAATATAAAATTACTATATATTTAATTATTTATTTTTAATATAAACAATTACTTTATTAATATCATAATATATTTTATTATTATATTAATATTTTATTATGTTAATATTGTAATAATAATTCAGTATAATAATACTATAATGATAATTTATTATTAAATTATAATTATATTTTACTTTATTAATTTATATTTCTATAATATTACAATAATATTATAATAAAATTTATATTATAATAATTTTCAAGTATTTTTAATATTATAATATTATAACTATATTTTATTATTGTTGTAACATTTTTTAATATTTATATTTTATTAGTATTCTTAAAATTTTATTAATGTTCTTTAGATTTTTTTAAATTTTATATTATTTATTTAGTTAATATTTTAGTAATATTTTACTATTTATACTAATATTTTATTAATATTATTGTTATAAATAAAATATTAAGATTATTAATTTTTTATCTCAAATTTATTAATACAATTTAATTTGCAATAGTAGAATTAATTTAATAGTATTTATAACATTTAAATCACTGCTACAGTTAATTTTGTGGTCAACTTTTCCACTTACACTTTTACATTACCAACCAAACACCGTAAAACACAATATACTTTACCATTTATACTTTCACTTTATCAACCAAACAACGTAAAACACAATAACTTTTCCATTTACACTTCACTTTATCAACCAAACACCGTAAAACACAATATATTTTCTCTGCTACAGTTCACTTTTTCCATTCTCATTTTACGACTTACGACTTGCAACATTTTGCAACGAAACAAACAGGCCCTTAATATGAAAAAAAATGTCCCATGTAAAGCTATATGTCCTTTTTTATGTTTTTATTTTGTTTTTCATTCATGTAACATGGTCTTTATCTTGTATTATATGTGAAATGAAATTATAATTGAAGTTCCTTCAAAAGAAAAAATAAATTATAAATGAATTTAATCACTCAATTTAAACATAATTAAAATTACGTTCCACTTTTTATCGCAGGGAGTTTTTGATTGCAGCAAATGCAAAACCCACTTACAGCAAAATTTTCTAAGTGTTTTGTTGTGGGGCGCAAGTACAAAGCCTACTTGCATACCCACTTGAACTTGTAGATCTGAGCAGTTAATTTTGTGTTTGTAGACTCACTTGCAAAGTTCACTCATTTGCAATATGTTTTATTATTAGATTAAAAAATAGTTATTTGATTAATCTTTTTAATTATTAGATTAAGGTTTTAAATTAGGTTAAAGTTTTTTATAGATTATTTTTTATTAAATTAGGTTTTTATTATTAGATTAATCTTTTATTGATATCTATTTTTTATTACTAGGTTAATGTGTTTTATTAGTAGATTAATCTATTTTAGTTATTAGATTAGTATTTTTTATTATTTAACTTAATAATATTAATATTAAATTTTATATTAATATATTTAATTTATTTAATAATATATATTTTATTTAAGTTTTTTAGATTAATATTTTTAGTTACTAAATTAAAGTTTTTATTATTATATTATTTTTATTTAGTTATTAGATTAGTTTTTTATTAAATTTAATTACCGACTAAATATTTGAAACTTACATGCACAAAAACTCACTTGCAACTGTAAAAGAGTTTTATAATTATCACTTAAGAGTCGTAGTCACTCACAGTCCACTTGCAGCAACCAAACAGGTCAGTAATTCAAAAAAAAAAAAAAAAAACTAACTTCACAAAACAAGAAAGCAATTCTCATTCACATATATTTTCTCAAAAAAAAAAAAAAAAAAAATCTCATTCACAGATGGGAGTGAGGAAGGAGAAAACTAAGAAAATAGAGAGAGAGAGAGAGAGATGGCAACTAGTGGTGGTTACTTTGTATTAACTCTGGTGCTGGTGTTGGCGTTGCCGCGGGCGTCACTAACGCCGGCGGCCCATGGATCCACAGTGGAGAGCGCCGGGCAGAGGGCCGATCTGGCGGCGAACGAGGCAAGGAGGCCACCGAGTCCTGGGCCCAGACCACCGAGGCCTGGGCCGAGTGGGCCAAACAGAAGCTGGCAGCGTGAGGGAATTAAATTAATTCCACGTGCTAATTTGTAATTTAACAAGATTAATTTTTAATTAATTATGCTATTATACAGAGGTTTGGGCTTGAGAAGGACGATGCAGAGGCAGCGGCGAAGGAGACGATGGACAAGGCCGGAGAAGGTCTCCGACATCGAGTCTGGTATTATTTATTTATTGATTTATTTATTCATGATTTTTGTGAGCAAAAATCATAATAATAATTATTATTATTATTTTTTTCTATGTTTACCTCGTATACAACTAGTTATCTATTTGGATCAATGCAACCCAAGTTTTGCCAAGCCCATAAAATAAAAAATTAGCTCCTATCGTTTCTCAAAAAAAATAGTGAGTGACTTGTCATTTTTCAATCTCGACCTATCTCTCATTATATATATTTGTGGGCGATATGAATAGATAGATGTTGGCTTAATTTCAAAAAACTACCATGAAATTTCACTGAATTTCAAGAAACTATTAGTAACTTTAAAAAATACAGTAAACTACCGGCACAAATTCAGTAATTTTCACTGAATTTCAAGAAACATGCTATCGTTAAGCACTGCGACTATAGTCGCAATCTTTATTCGCATGCCACATGTAACAGAATTTTAATCGTTTATAAAATGCAACAAAGGTCACAGTCTTAGCAACAATTAGACTGTGAAAGCAGTTTGTGTATATCATAAGTTATAAAATATTATATTACTTACTCCAACATAATTGTATTAATAATATCCTATCTACTGTGATACAACAACGTCTAAAAATAGAAGTACACTAAAATTAATCTCGATAAAGGAAAGATGTACACCATACGAAATTTAAAAATATAGAAAAAAATATTTTATAAAAAGCTATTTGTAGTTCACATCATAAACTTCTAAAAAATGGTATTCTTTAGATTCTCCCGTTATAACTGCTTCAATAAATATTTAATTTCTTTTTATTTTTTCTTCGAATACTCAACGGTCACTTCTAATACTTATTATTACTATTCACGTCGTTTTACAATATTGGTCTTTTTGTAGTGCTTGTAAATATTATATTTTAAAGATCTCATATCTAAAAAAAAAACTTGTGCTCTTCTTCTTTAATTTTATTTCTGAACTTCTTGAAACAATTTATTCTTAAATCATGTCTTCCCCATCTTCTTTCTCTGAACACTCAGATTTAACTTCAATCATTCTCTCATCGATCCTCTTTTCTTTAGGAGATTCTAGTAAATCTGATGACAGTTTCGACTTCTCTTCTTTTGATTATCTCACTACATCAAATAATGTTGCTTATGATCCTCCTCTTCATAAGGATTATCAAGTTTTCATGGGGCCTAGTGAGGAACTTACTGTAAATCACCTAGAGGGAGGTGAATAGGTGATGGCTAATCTAATAGTCACTAAATGCGGAATTAAAAACTATTATGATGCAAACACAAAATCTTAAAACTAAACACCACGTATAACACAAGAGTGTAGCCGAATTCTCCGTGAAGGGATCTGGACTAACTCCTCAAGATTCCTCTAGATAAGAGTTGAGGTGCCGTTGGCTCTCTTGGTTGAATACAAGTGTTAGCAAACAATCCCCAAGCATATATCAATAAAGCACACAATGTATATCAAGCATATAAAGATGAAAGCAATATAAGCATGCAAGATATAAACAAGTAAGGGAGAGAGTGAAAGAGCAATCGCAAACACGAGGGATTTGTTTCGAGGTTCGAGCACACTTGCTCTACGTCCCCGCCTTCACACTAGAAGGATTTCCATTATAATCGAACACCTACAAGGCGAGTTCACACTTGAACTCCTTGGACTCTCTAGTCCCTTACACACCGCAAGCTCACTAGCCCGCCGAGGCCGCACCTCAAACACCGAGTCCACACACGAACTCGAAACAACCGCGAACGCACTCGTCCGCCTCCTCAAAGTACAAAGATGGAACTTTGGTGATCACAACTCTTGATCACCTAAAATCCTCTCACAACAAATCCCAATAGGTAGATATAGCAATGGATGACTCAAGTGTTGTGTGAGAAAATAAGGATTGAGATGGTGGAGGAAAACTCAAGAAAATCACTTTGAAACACTCTTGATAAAACTCCCCTTTTGATTGGAAGTATTAGCTCTCAATTTAGTGGAGAAAACTCTTTAATGAAGTAGGAAAAAACTAGCTCAAAACTCACTAAAAAATCTTGTAGCAGACAGCCCCCAAATGCCCCAATTTATAGAGGTAGAAAAATTAGCCGTTGGGAGCCAGATGGCCTGGCGGTCGACCGCCAACGGTCATTTTTCTGACCGTTGGGGCAGCGGTCGACCGGTCAGTCGACCATGGCTTGGATACGAGAGCATTGCTCTCTGTCCGGTCGACCGCTCGGTCGACCGGGGCCTTTCCAGAGAGCAGAGCTCTCTGGACGGTCGACTAGGTCGGTCGACCGGTCCTCCTGCCAGAACAGGCGTGCACGTCTGTGCACGTCGGTCGACCGCCCGGTCGACGACTTTAGACTTCGGTTGACCGACCCGGTCGACTGGTTGAAGCCAGGGAACAAAATTCTGGGAATAAAATGTTGATCGTTTTGGCTTAAATAAAATCCCATAAAATTATGAAAAATCTACAAAAATAGTTTTAACACTTTACTTTGATAAACAAACATGCTTGAATAAAATCAAGACATGTTACACAAGATTTGAACTATTTTTTTAACTTGAAAATTTTGGCTCAAAACAAAAACTGTATTTTCCCAAATTGGTTTTTTTCAAAATTTGTTTTTCCAAAACTTCACCAAATACAAAAATAAGATATTTAAAACTCATTTGAAGCATGGTGTGTATGGATATGATCCACTGCACATATATAGTGAAATATCTATATTTTTGACATTAAGCTCTAAATATGGTTTTGGTTAAAACATATAAACTTGAATACCAAAAATCAAACCGGTATTTTTCTAAAAGAAAACTCTTTTGTATTTTCAAAATAAAATTCTTTTATGAAAACTTATCTAAATCAAGAGTGTGTGTGCATATGATAACTTGAGCAATCCACCAACTATTCTATCCTTTACATTTTATCTAAAAACAAAATCTTGTAAAAACAAATCTAGACACAAGTCTTCATGAAGTCTTCACTTGAAGTCTTCTCATCTTCTTAACTTAGTCCAAACATGATCCAACGAGCTTGACTTCTCTTGAGTACTTGATGTGGTCTTGATGCACAAGCTCTTGAATCAAATCGTGCTAGCTCCAAAACTTGACTTTAAATCCTTTGTTGAAGCTACACACTACTAAGATCTTGATCACAAATCTGAAACTAATTAAACACAAGATCATTTGTACCATAACTACATGAGTTGATCATCATCAAAACTAGAGTGATAGGCCTTTGGGCCAACAATCTCCTCCTTTTTGATAATGACAAAACTCATGGAGTTATATATGCATGGATTAAAGTAAAGCTTCAAGGAAGCTCCCCCTTAACTCATGCATAGCAATAAACAAATAAATATGCAATGAATGCTCATAAACATGTATGCAAATATATGTAGATAAACATGCTAACAAGCATAAAACAAATCAAATTTTTTTTTCTCCTATTTGTAATACAAAACATATATGCATAACATAAAACTTCCCCCCTTTTATGAAAAAGCAAGGAAAACATGCATATATATTAAATACATCTCCCCCTTTTTGTCAATCATCAACAAAGGGGTCAAAGTAAAAACAAAAAAAAAATGTTCTCCCCCTTTTTGTCAAAAGCAAAAATCAACAAAGGGGTGACATTAAACAAATCAATAAAGGATATATGCGATATACATTCATAAAGAGGAAGACGCTAAGTTAACTTCCCTACACATATACATTACATGAAAGAGGGATGACAAGCCCTAATTCACATAACGCATAATATGCAATGCATAAGAGAAGATGTGAAGCTCCCCCTACACACGTTGTACCGCATAAAGAAGAGTTGTCAAGCTCCTCAATATAAGATACACTCAACATGAATCTATATGTAGAAGAGATGTTAAGCTCCCCTTGCATATAGGCAATACAAATCAAAATATTTTTAATTTTCGCATTAAAAACAAAATTTGAGTTTTTCTCAATAAAACAAATTTTGAGATATCTTAGTAAATCAAATTTTAAGATATCATATAAACAAAAATTTTTAAGATACCACTTGTAGTCAAATTTTAAGATACCAATACCAATTGTAAATAAACATTACAAATTTTGAATTTTAATCAAAAATAGAATCATATTGATACCAATTTAAAATTATTGCATATTTTTGATATCAATAAAAATATCAATTTTAAAACTAATGCATAAGCTTATTAAACAATCAATTGAGATACCAATTGAAAATAAGAATTTGAATCAAGCTTAGCATAAACAAACTTTGTGCTTCAAACATATAAACCTATTTTAAATTAAGCACAAATAAATCATATATAGTATGAAAATGAAAATACCAATAGAAATTGATATTATTTGAAATGAAGCATACATATATAGGAAACAAAATATGAGTATATACAAAATGAAAATACCAATTTAGATCAAGTATATAACTCATAACCTTCCACCCTTTATATGCTCAAGATAAAAGATTTTCAATAGGGCTTGCAAGGCATACTCGCCCATCCATCCGCCCATTGGAAGGTAGGGGTTTTCGAAAATAATTTAAAAATAGTTTAGCATTGAAAATCACTACCAAATGAAGAATAATTAACTAGTTAAAGATAATTTTGAAAAACTAGTTAAAAATCTTTCAAAACATGAAATCAAATCATATGTTTTTCATGAATCATACCAAATACACAAGAGTTGACACTCAAAATCGATAAAGCTCAAAAAGAATCATGAAACAAGGTCATGAATAAACAAATAAAGTGTGAGTGTACAAGAATCATGTGTTTAGCATTTTCTATGAAAATAATCAATGAAACTCAAATCATAAATATCATTTTATCAAACAAATCATGAAAATTTATTTTTCAATTTAAAACTAACTTCTAGGTATATGTATGATTTATCCAAAACTAACAATATGCATACATATCCCAAACATAAAAAGAGTCTATTAAGGTATTTGCATGAAGGAAAGAGACTCACGGGTATACATGTATATTTATTAGATTTGAATAAAAAAATTGCATATACATGAAGTAAAACATGAAAATTGGCAAAACAAGTGTAAATGAGATAATCATCAAAACTAGGTTATACGTGTGCATATAGTGAGTACAAATGAATAATGAAGTGCAAACGTATATGAATCAAATGTAGCTCACTACTTGTACAAGTATACTTTCAAGTTTTGATAAAAACTACATTTAAACTAGTATTTACCATATGAATCACAAAACAAATAAAACATGAACATGCTAAATAATCATCAAATGAAATAAGCATGTAAACTTAACTAAGAGTTTTAGAGATAGTTACCAAACCAAAGAACTATACTCCAAAACTCCAAAAAATGGTGGTTGTCCCACCAAAGCTCCTTGATAGTGATGCATCAAATGTGTGTCCATCAAGTCCATGTGCATCCACCATCAAGGCACCATCCCTCTCACGTCGTGTGAGAGCCCTCACTACATTAAAAATAAAAGGTGGGGATTTTGGTACCCATTTTCTTTTGGGTCCTTGGGGGTTAGTCTTGTGAAGAACCCAAACATTTTTATTATTAGCAAAATTAATAGCATTTATCTTATCCTAACAAAATTTTGCTAAATGGCCTTTGTGGCCATAATGTGTACATTGTACACCTTAGGAAGCATATGAGTGTGAGTGTGGTCATGGCGTGTAAAGTGTGCATATGCATGAGGGTGATGTGCATGAATATGTGGAGTTTGTTTCTTTGAAAATAAGGACTCCAATCTAATATGATTAAAAGCACATTAGCTCAAAGTTGAGCTCAAATCATTCATTTTATTTTTCAAAAATTTCATCTCATTTGTAGTGGCTGTAAAGCATGATGAGAATGAAAATCATTTTTCTTATTCTTTTTAGAAACTTTTTCTTTTTCTTTTTCAACTATTTTCCTTTTCAAAGAAGTGTTTTCATGCAAAGCAATTTCTTTTGTTTTTCCACCAAAATAATCTTGTTTTTCAAAGTAGTGTTTCCTTCACAAAGATCATTCAATTAGAAAGTAAAGAAACATTCTCATTTTTCAAATTCTCATTTTCTTTTTCAAAACATGCAATCTTATTTTTAAAAAAATCATTTTCTTTTATCATGCAATCAAAATTCTTTTTCAAATTTTTATTATCTTTTCTAAGCATGTCATATTTTTCTAAGAGTTGTTGACAAAAAGAAGCAAGTTCATCATATGACATGTTATTTTCTTCTACCTCGGATTCGGTAGTTACCTCAAGGGGGTTATCCCCTTGGACCATGTAGCACACGTTGGAGGTGTCGCTTCCAACATCCGAGTCGCTCCCTGCATAATATAGACCTTTTTGCCAAGGGAGGTCAATAAGTTCCAAACTATAAAAGCCGAATCAAGATTAGCAACCCTAGATAAATAATCATCATTTAGGGTAGATCTTAAAGCATTTAGGGCTTTTGTATTAGCCTCATTATTTTTGCCATTTAAACAATATGAATCTTTAGTTGTGGCAAAATAAACATGAATGCCTAGGGCCTTGAGGTGCAGGGACATCTTAACCTTCCAAATTTGGATGTTAAGATGTCAAAAGTGGGTGGTGACATGAAATCCATAGTGTGTGTACAAAATATTGTGATTAGCCTAAAAATGAGGATCTTTAACTCTAGGTTGTAAGACCCAAATCAAGAGCAGTTGGCTCTGATACCAATTGTAAATACCTAGAGGGGGTGAATAGGTGATGGCTAATCTAATGGTCACTAAATGCGGAATTAAAAACTATTATGATGCAAACACAAAATCTTAAACTAAACACCACGTATAACACAAGAGTGTAGCCGAATTCCCCGTGAAGGGCTCTGGACTAACTCCTCAAGATTCCTCTAGATAAGAGTTGAGGTGCCGTTTGCTCTCTTGGTTGAATACAGTGTTAGCAAACAATCCCAAAGCATATATCAATAAAGCACACAATGTATATCAAGCATATAAAGATGAAAGCAATATAAGCATGCAAGATATAATCAAGTAAGGGAGAGAGTGAAACAGCAATCGCAAACACGAGGGATTTGTTTCGAGGTTCGAGCACACTTGCTCTACGTCCCCGCCTTCACACTAGAAGGATTTTCACTATAATCGATCCCACCGGATCACTCGGTGCCGCAACACTTACAAGGCGAGTTCACACTTGAACTCCTTGGACTCTCTAGTCCCTTACACACCGCAAGCTCACTAGCCGCCGAGGCCGCACCTCAAACACCGAGTCCACACACGAACTCGAAACAACCGCGAACGCACTCGTCCGCCTCCTCAAAGTACAAAGATGGAACTTTGGTGATCACAACTCTTGATCACCTAAAATCCTCTCACAACAAATCCCAATAGGTAGATATAGCAATGGATGGCTCAAGTGTTGTGTGAGAAAATAAGGATTGAGATGGTGGAGGAAAACTCAAGAAAATCACTTTGAAACACTCTTGATAAAACTCCCCTTTTGATTGAAAGTATTAGCTCTCAATTTAGTGGAGAAAACTCTTTTAATGAAGTAGGAAAAACTAGCTCAAAACCACTAAAAAATCTTGTAGCAGACAGCCCCCAAATGCCCCAATTTATAGAGCTAGAAAAATTAGCCGTTGGGAGCCAGATGGCCTGGCGGTCGACCGCCAACGGTCATTTTTCTGACCGTTGGGGCAGCGGTCGACCGGTCAGTCGACCATGGCTTGGATACGAGAGCATTGCTCTCTGTCCGGTCGACCGCTCGGTCGACCGGGGCCTTTCCAGAGAGCAGAGCTCTCTGGACGGTCGACTGGGTCGGTCGATCGGTCCTCTGCCAGAACAGGCGTGCACGTCTGTACACGTCGGTTGACCGCCCGGTCGACCGGCCCGGTCGACTGGTTGAAGCCAGGGAACAAAATTCTGGAATAAAATGTAGTCGTTTTGGCTTAAATAAAATCCCATAAAATCATGAAAAATCTACAAAAATAGTTTTAACACTTTACTTTGATAAACAAACATGCTTGCACAAAATCAAGACATGTTACAAAAGATTTGAAACTATTTTTGTAACTTGAAAAATTGGCTCAAAACAAAAACTGTATTTTCCAAATTTGTTTTTCCAAAACTTCACCAAATACAAAAACAAGATATTTAAAACTCATTTGAAGCATGGTGTGTATGGATATGATCCACTACACTATATAGTGAAATATCTATGTTTTTAACATTAAGCTCTAAATATGGTTTTGGTTAAAACATATAAACTTGAATACCAAAATCAAACCGGTATTTTTCTAAAAGAAAACTCTTTTGTATTTTTCAAAATAAAAATTCTTTTATGAAAACTTATCTAAATCAAGAGTGTGTGTGTATATGGTAACTTGAGCAATCCAACAACTATTCTATCCTTTACTTTTTATCTAAAAACAAAATCTTATAAAAACAAACTAGACACAAGTCTTCATGAAGTTTTCACTTGAAGGTCTTTCATCTTCTTGACTTGGTCCAAACATGATCCAATGAGCTCGACTCCTCTTGAGTAATTGATGTGGTCTTGATGCACAAGCTCTTGAATCAAACCGTGCTAGCTTCAAAATGACTTTAAATTCTTTGTTGAAACTACACACCTATTAAGATCTTGATCACAAATCTGAAACTAATAAAACACAAGATCATTAGTACCATAACTACATGAGTTGATCATCATCAAAACTAGAGTGATAGGCCTGGGCCAACACTTACTCCTCGCCACTTTAAAAAGACATACTTGATGAAAGATGTCCTCTGATGCTGAATGCGCGTTTTCTTTGAGCATATCCTCTGGAGGTTCTTTTTGACACGGATTGGAATAAGAGCTTGATACGAACGATCCCTTCTGAGAGTGTATCAAACGAAAACAAAGTACCCTCAAAAAGAGGAAGAAAGCGAAGATGACAGCGAGTCGGTCAACGAGGAAGAAGATGAGGAAAGAAAGAACGAAAGAGCAAGACGAGGAGAATGAAGACGATGAATCTGCTTATGATGGTGATGACGACGATGACTAAGATTTTCTGGTTTTTGAATTTACTTTTTTTGTCTTCTTTTTAGAGCTTTTAATACTCTTTTTTTTGTAAAGTCTTTTCTGACTATATTTTGTATAAATAAAATTTACTTCTATCTGAAAATGATCTTCCATAAGTTTAAAATACATGTAAAATAGTTTCTTTCGTGTATTTTAATTCGCAATGATTATAGGACTTTGAGTGGTTTTATAAATATGCTACCATGATCGCGGACCTAATATATTGCCCGCAAATATTGTTATTATACGAGAAATATAATATTTAATATAGAAAATGTAAATTTTTTATTAAGAAGTTAACTATGATCGCACTCTGTGATTATAAATAAAAAGTTATTAGTTTTTCATCTCAACTGCGATCATAATTGCAGTATACAGTTAAATTACTCTCAAGTAAAAAATATGCGATTTTGATCGTAGTCTATAATATATTGATACATGAAACTGCGATCATGGTCGCAATCTTGACAAAACAGTTGAGCGTGTACATAAATTCAATCAAGTTAAAAATTGCAACCATGGTCGCACTTCAAAGTTAAACTATATCGACAGTTGATACTGCGATCATGATCGCAATCCTCTTAATCGGTATTTTTCACTGTATATCACAAATTAAAAAAATTGCGACTACAATCGCAGTATGTAACACAAATGCAAAAATTCTTCTCGTGTATAAAAAAGGAGACAACAGCGCAGTGAAGAACAAATATATAAAATCATAAGTAAACTACGATTATGATTACAGTCAGTAAAATCCTTACAGATCATATAATAAATTTCTGCAAAAAGAATTTATTTGTATATCAATTAAGTAAAAAAAATGACATGTCTTTGAGTTTCACATTATACAATCCTAATATAATTATAGACTGCGACTAAGTTCGGTTTATAACAATCACTACGAGCTTAGTCACATTCCTGAAAATCATAATATCTACGTATTAAAAAATAATAAAGAAGCATTCAATTTACTTTAGAACTGCAATTAAGGTCGCAGATTCACAAAAAAAAAAAGTTAAAGATTGTGATGAAGACAACGATCAAAATCAAATTCTCATATGAATCTTGTGTCTGCGACCATGGTCACAAACTCGATACAAACGTAATAATTATTTCAGTAAGGACTAGAGAACAACAAATCAATGACATGAATAATACTTAAATCTGAAGAAAAAAAAAAAACATAACCTCTAGCTCATAATTCAAAACTCTCTCTCTGGCCGGATTGTTTCTTTAACTGATGAAGTTTTGCACTTGAAGAGACCTAAATTTATTCAATTTGAGGAAAGTGGACGGGTCGACAACGAGATGGGGTGGTCGGATATGAATTATGATTAGGGCTCGACATCAAAAATGACAGGGCAGAGAGAGATCTGATTCAAATGTATAAAAGATTACCCAGCAGAGTCTTTTAGTAATTTTAGTTATTTCTAAAGTAGGAATCCTATAAAAATTACTCAGTTCCGTGGCACATATTATGCAACTTCACCGCCTGCTGAGAGACTCTATCAGCTGGTGTACAATTATATATATATATATAATAGAGAAAAATGTATATCAGCCCGCGGGCTGAGAGTACTCTCTCAGCCTGCGATGACGTGGCTCGAGTTGTCACCTCACTGACTTGCGGCCCGCTTTTAGGTAGAAGTTAAATTACCAAATACCCCTTATGATAACTTTTCCTTATTGTTATTATATTTTTCTCCCTTTTATTTTGCCGCTATTTATAGGATATAAATTAATTTCGCCTTATTTCTTTACCTCTTTTTTGAAAGATGTAGTTTCTCCTTTTCAGCTGGGATAAATTTTTTTTGAAAATAGAAATCTTTTCAGATCCATGTTTTCAGCCTGCGATAAAATTCTATTATAGTTTAATTTTTTTTGTATATAATGTAGTCAGAGTCTGGTCGCATTGTACATTTAAACTGCGACCTTAGTCAAAGTCTTTGGTCGCAGTGTACATGGTTGAAATGCGACCAAGGTCGCAGTGTTTTTATTGATAAAGATAGCCAGCAACTGCAATCTAGGGTGCATTACATGGACTGCGCCTTTGGTGCAGTACGTTAAGTAATTATTTTTTTGAATATAATGTATTCAGAGTCTTTGGTCGCAATGTACATTTAAACTGCGACCTTAGCCAAAGTCTTTTTGTCGCAGTGTACATGGTTAAATGCGACCAAGGTCGCAGTGTTGTTATTGATAAAGATAGCCGCAACTGCAATATAGGGTGCATTACATGGACTGCGACTTTGTCGCAGTACGTTAAGTAAGTGTTGTTTTATTAAGTGTTGTTTTTTGGATTAAGTCATTTTTTGAATCTAAATGAAAAATGAAAAGTTGTCTGTTGTCTGATGCGACTTGGAGTCAGTCCGTGAGACGCTACCGTCAAAAGATTTATGAGATTTTTAACGTCAAGTCTATGTTGACGAACCCCCACCATCGTTGTTTCCCGAAGCGGTTGTCTACGCGTCGGTTCTTCATTGGGTTTAGGCGTTAATGTCTTTTAATGCCAACCGGCGCTGGCGGGTTGGAGACGATTAATGCCGACGATTCTGATTAATGAACCATTAATTATGGTTATTATGGGCTGCCTATAAATAGGGCTCACCCTCTCCCTTAACAGT